>VDFB02010490.1:0-18709 GCA_007258455.2 Sequoia sempervirens
GGTGCTTCATACCCATAGAGTGCCAAGAAGGGGGACATTTTGATTGACATATGGAAGGTAGAGTTGTAACAGTACTCGCCTATATGCAGCCACTTAACCCAAGCTTTCTGCTGTTCTGACACATAGTTTCTCAAGTAGCCTTCTAGCCACTTGTTCACCACTTCTGTTTGCCCGTCAGTTTGGGGGTGATAACTCGTGCTTGGGGTGAGCACAGTACCACTCATTCTAAAAATTTCCTGCCAAAAGGTACTTAGGAACTTACTGTCCCTATCACTTACAATATTCTTAGGCAAACCATGAAGTCTAAACACTTCTCGAAAAAACAAATCTGCAACCTGGGCTGCAGAAAAAGTGCTGGTAATGGCAAAGAAATGAGCAAACTTGGTGAGTCTGTCAACTACCACATAAATGCAATCCTTCCCTTGGGCCTTGGGCAACCCAGTGATGAAATCCATTGAAATGCTTTCCCATTTTTGATTGGGAATTGGAAGTGGTTGCAGCAAACCGGCCGGTAAGGTGTGCTCATTTTTATTTGCTTGGCAAACAGGACATTCCTGAATGTAACGCTGAACCTCCTTCTTCAAACCTTTCCAAGAAAACCTTTCTCGGATCTGCCTATAGGTCTTGAAAAACCCTTGGTGACCAGCAACTGGAATGTCATGAAAATTCAAGAGAATCTTCTTCTTGAGCTTAGAATCGGCTACCAGAAAGATTCTACCCTTATACTGAATCAAACCCTCAACCACTTGGTACTTTTCATCATGGAAAGTACCTTCCAGAATGCTGGTTGCAAACTGATTTTTTGCATAATCAGCCAGCAACATGTCTCTCCAGTCTGCAGTAAGCTCACACAATGAGCTAAGATGAGGCCTTCTGGATAGAGCATCGGCCACTACATTATTTTTTCCTTTGACGTATTCAATGTCAAAGTCGTAAGCTTGAAGCTTACTTACCCATTTCTGTTGCCTCTCATTTAAATCCTTCTGGTGCATAAAATGCTTGAGGCTATTGTGGTCTGTTTTAACCACGAACTTATTCCCCACCAAGTACTGTCGGAACTTGGCTAATGCATGCATAATGGCAAGCATTTCTTTGTCATAAATTGAATATGACCTTTCCACACCCCTTAATTTCCGGCTTTCAAACACAATAGGGTGTTTGTCTTGCATCAGGACAGCACCAACTCCTTCACCCGATGCATCACACTGCAGCTCGAATGGCTTAGAGAAATCAGGGATAGCCAAAACTGGGCACGAGCTCATGATCTTCTTAAATTTTTCAAACACAACTTGAGCCTTTTCTGACCAAACAAAGGCTCCCTTTTTGGTGAGATCAGTAAGGGGGGCCGCATTCTGAGAATACCCCTTAACAAACCTCCGATAGAAACCACAAAGGCCCAAAAAACCTTTCAACTGAGTCAAACTTTCAGGTGGTGGCCAATCAACCACGGCTTTGATCTTCTCCGGATCCACCTTTACTCCCTCAGCACTGATTATGTGGCCAAGGTATAATAACTCCACCATTCCAAATTCACATTTGGAAGCCTTTGCGAACAAACTCTCAGATTCCATGATACTAAGCACTTCCTCCAAGTGCTTGAGGTGATCTTCCCAAGTCTTGCTGTAGATCAGAATGTCGTCAAAAAATATCAGCACAAACCGCCTTAACTGATTCTGAAACACACGGTTCATGCAAGACTGAAAGGTGGCTGGTGCATTAGTCAAACCAAATGGCATGACTAAGAATTCGAAGTGGCCATAGTGACATCTGAAAGCTGTCTTTTCCACATCTGATCCCCTCATCCTTATCTGATGGTAACCGGATCTTAGATCAATCTTTGAGAAGAACTTAGCCCCATGTAGCTCATCAATGAGCTCATCTATTTTGGGAATGGGGTATCTATTCTTGATAGTGCTTTGGTTCAAAGCACGATAGTCCACGCACATGCGCATGGTACCATCCTTCTTCTTTACAAGAACCACTGCAGAAGCAAAGGGGCTCTTGCTTGGGTGTATGAAACCCATCTCCAAAAGTTCTCGGATATTCTTCTCAATCTCATCCTTTTGCCTCTTCGGATACCGGTAAGGAGTTGTGATCATCGGTTTAGCTCCTTCCTTGAGCTCTATTATGTGTTCTGAACCTCGATCAGGGGGAGGTCCAGGAGGTAAATCAGCAAACACTTTACTCTTTTTGGTGAGTAAAGATTGGATATCAGGAGGATGCTCTACTTTAGTTTCAGCGGGACTTGCTGGAAGAATCATGCACTCAGCAGCCCATTCCACTTGATCATGACGTATCAACTTAGCCATCCTCTTGAATGATACAATCCGGGGACCACCATTTGACATACCTCTCAACACCACCTTCTTCCCATCGGATTGAAACTTCAACTCCATAGTTTGCAGATTTAGAGAGATCTCTCCAGGAGATCGCAGCCATTGAATGCCAAGGACAGCATCCGTATCTCCAATACTGACCACATAGAAGTCATCCTTGACTTCGTAATTGCCCAATTGCATTGACATGTTCGGAATCCTCTTGGTGCATGAGATGTGAAACCCATCCGCAACCATAACTCTAAACCCTTCAAAGTCTTCTGTTTGAAATCCTTTCTTTGCCACCACAACTTCGTCTATGAAGTTATGTGTTGCACCAGTGTCAATCAAAGCAACAATACGTTGCCCTTTGATCATTCCCCGAACTTTAAAGGACTCATTCTTTTGGAAGCTCGAAAGTTGAGCCAATGTACCACCACTTTCTTTTTCACCTTCAGACTCTTCTGGAGTATTTTCTTCATCGCTGTCCTCAAAGTCAGCTTGCTGATCAGAAAAATCAGAATTGCTTTCATCAGCTGTATAGAACTCAATTTGATGAATCTTAGCTCCCTTGGGGCACACATGATCTTGTGACCATTTTTCCCAACAACGAAAACATAAACCTTTCCTACGGAGTTCATTGATAGTCTCTGGATCCAATCTTGAGCCATGAGGTTTCTGTGGTTTAAATTCCTTATGGTGAGGCTTCTGATGAAACCTTTTCCCTCTATCCCCTTTGTGAAAAGCTGGTTTGGAATGGAACTTTGCTTTGGGAGCAGCCCACTCCATGTTTCTATCTTTTTTCATTGCTTCTTGTAGGGACGGTGGATCAAAAGCTTTGATCCAACCCTTGATTGGCTCCATCAATCCTTCCGTGAATAGGATTACTAATCTTCTCTCTGTGATTCCAGTGACCATAACTGAAAGTCTTTGAAACTCAGCTATGTAGGCATCCACAGTGCCATATTGTCTCAACTGTGCCACCTCCCTAAAGTGCACTTCTGGGTCCTTCTTCTCGAACCTTTCAATGAATCTATTGGAGAATTCATCGTATCTAGTGATAGACCCATGACCTAAGGTGACTAGGCCATGGTACCACCATTCATGCGCCACCCCATCTAGGTGTAGCGTAGCGAAGCTAATCGCTTCTTCTTCAGCCATTGGCCTAAGTGCCAAATAGTTGTCTAGTTTTTGTAACCAGGCTCGAGCAGAATTATTATCGCTTCCATCAAAATGGGCAAGCGTAACCTTGTTGAGAGCTTGATTCCAATCTCCTTGTGCTGGGGTTCTTTTTTTATCATAGTTCCTACCTTAGCCTCTATCCTTCCTCCGATACTCCATGTAATCATTGAAGGACATCTCAAGTTTTACTTCATCAGAAAGAGTGTCATACTCTGTTCGGCCTATCCTCACCCTCTCCAAGGGTGAAATATTTTCTTCAGGATCAGGCTGTGGGATTGCTGGTGTCAGAAACGTGGGTTTGAATGGTCTAGCAGAAATGTAAGTGTTGCTCACTGCAGGTTGGGCAACATGACCATTGTGCGGGTTGGAAGCACTGTGCTCCCCGGTATGCCCTGGGTTGGGTTGTGGAATACTGGGACCCAATCTCCCCAACAGGAGAGAAAACATATCCATCATGGCATCCATCTTCTTATCGAGTCCTTGCCCCAAATTGGCTGAATTGTCTATACCCTTCCCATTGTCACCTCTGTTGCCAGAACTTCTTTCGTTATCCCCCATTTCTGTTTCTTGCGAAGGCTCCCAATTAGCCCTCAAAACCTCGGAAGCTGTGTGCCCTTCTGGGGCTTGATGCAACTGAGTCTGAACTGTACCTCTCTTGTATACTCTTGCCAAATACCTCTGTTCTCTGTCACTCATAGAAGGCTGATTTCACAGGATGGCAGGATGATGGCTCTGATACCACTGAAATATACCGAGCCAAAAAAATTTTGTTTTTCAATGATTCAGATTACAAATTACAAACATGCACCCGTTAAGGTTAGATGGATAAACCGAAACGTGCAAGAAAGCAACCCTAACCAGAATGGCACCGCTGAGGGTGAGCATTGGTCAGAGGGTCTTCTAATCTATTTGCAGAAAGGAACTCAACGTCAAGTATGTGCTACCCAATCCGATGCGGAGTGAGGGGCGACCATATGACGGAGTAAATACAGAACTACTGCTTGAAAGAAAATGCTGAATACAAAAACTACTGCTTGAAGGAAATTGCCGAAAACTGAAAACCCTCAACACCCAGAATGTGCTTGCTGACCCAAGACGGGAAAGTAGCGACCATAGGGCGGATATGGATTACATACAATATCAAAATGCTGAAAGAGAGAACATTACAATCTGACTGAGCAAGAATCTAAGACCGACAGTACTACTGCCAGTATACAGTTTGAAAGATGATTACTTGCTACCAATTACAAATCAGCCTTTAAGAATATTGCAATAATATTGAAGCATTCAATGACTGCCAAGAATAAGCTTAACTTGCAGGAAAGGAACGGATCCAACCTCTTTAAATCTGCGCAGTCTACAATGATGTCTCCGTGAAGCCTTTAAGAGTTCCCAGCACCTTCCAAGAGCACTAATGCAGATCCCTGTTTGCTGTCATAACAATACTGTATTTTTTCTTCATAAAACAGCAATATATATTCCTTGGAAATTCGTAACTCCCTTGAAACTCAAGCCAACAATCTAAAATTGCATGCAAAACACAAGTATAGTGAAGGCGCCCAACTTAGGAACATAAAACAGAGTCAAATAGCAGCTTATATTGAATGGCACAAACTCCAATGAACTGCAGATGGTACGGCCCAGGTACAGGGGCGATTTTACTTTAAAAATTGAATACACCAATATAAAATCTGCAACTTGCCACACTATGGCGCCTAGACCAATGGAAGGGAAATAGCCAATACCCACAAAGCAATATTTTGTCTTTTTTTGAAATATGAATGAAATACAGAATCTGCTGTAGCTAAATGCAAAAATCAGGAAACCTCTAACATGCAAGATCATAAACTAACAATGCTAATGCAGATTACGATGCAAGGAATACAATGCATTCACAACTAGACTAAATTCATCACTAGTCGTTGTCTTACAAACGAGAAGAGATGCCCAATGGTTAGGAGGTCTTCATCCCTCGAAGTGATCCAGATTCAATCCGGCAGCATAACGGTGTAATTTCCAAGATGACCCAAATGATGCACAAGACTCCCTTTTTATAATTTCTGCTTGACTTCACGAAACCCTAGAAACAGCTTTTAGGTCAAAACTTTCATCTTCTCAAGAAGGCGTACCTTTTCCTCAAAGCATTAATAAATGATATTTTAATTAAAAGTCCATCTTGAAAAGTGCGCCCCACATTATCTTGCTTGACTTAGGCAATAATTAAAATAATCATTTAATGAGGGCGCCACCCTCAATGGCCCCTTTTTAAAACATCTTTAAGTTATTACTTCTAAGCCCAAGGTCAACATTAAAATATAATATTTAAATGTGCCTTTAATGAAATAACTTAACTTATCCCTCCGGAGGTGCACTGAAGCCAAAACTGATCCAAACATCTGACCATTGAAACAGGAAGTCAACCGAGCTGAACATCATCTGCCAAACTGCCAAAAATAGAATTTACTAAAAATAGTAAATTCCAAAAAGTACCCAGAATGCCGGAATGATCATACCACTGCGAAGCCCTCTGAAAACCCAGAAGGAATCCGCCATTAAAACTGACATCTCCGAACAATGACCTCCTCAAAATTAGGAAACCCTAATTTTAACTTCCGACTAGCCTCCGGGTTCCCAACGAAAGGCCAACGGTCACTGAACTGTCACGCTCAGAAAGGGGACATTACATACTTGATAAAAATATAGGCTTATCTTCACTTCGAGCCTTTGCAAAGGCATCCTCTCCCCATGGATACCAATCAACCTTCAAAGAACTCAGAATAGAAGATCAATGTAAAGACCCAAATTTTCTGATGGTCAAAGCTAAATAATACGTAATGATCATAATCATGTGTGTCATACAGAATTTACAACCTTAATTCAAGTCAATTTCATGACATGAACATTTGTGAAGATCTGATGAATGCAATCATATTCTTCATTATGAAAATCTTTTACTTACAATAGTAAACAGCATATCGTAAAACCGTAGTTTTTATGCTTGAATATCTTCCAAAGCATGCTCAAATTTGAACAAAAATGAAATGAATCTTCACATAAACTTACATAAGAGAAATCAACCCAAATAGAATAAAGCAATTATAATTCATCTTAAAATTTAATACGGAAATTCTTAAAGGCGTTCTTAAATGGAAGGTCTGTCCAATAAGGAGCAGTACGCAATAGAGTGTCTATCATAGTTGACTTCTCCAAGAAGCTAGAAAGCAGGGTTCTTGACTCTGTAGCACAAGAATGGATCCTCAGTAGGATAATGCTGGACGCAAACATTTTGTTGCTTGATGATAATCTGGATGAGGAAGGGCCAGAGGTTCTGCATGTGTGGGGTAGCTCTAGCAAGAGCCAGAAAGCCTCAAAATGATCTCCATGACTTTGCAGAAAAAGCAGAATAACCTTGTTCTTTATTGCAAAAATTAGACATTATGTTTGGCCAATCATAGATGACTATTGACTATGAAGGAAGGGCATTGAAATTGAGTTGTGACTACAATCTCCCTGCAATCTCAAAAGGTGGAGTAGCTAAGGCAGTCCACAATCACCAAAATGACTTGTTTACCCCCAAAGTTAGGAAGCTCCACAATGAAATCCATGAAAATATCAATCCATGTGTTTGGAATACGAAGGGGTTGTAAAGATCCAAGGGTTTTGACTATTTCACCCATGTTACGCTAACATGGGGTTGTAAAGATCCAAGAGTTCTAACTGCTTCACCCATGTTATGCTAGCATACATTACATTTAGCAACAAAAATATTTACATCTTGCTTAAGTCCATCTCAGAACAAAATCTTGCATTACTAGCCCATAAGTCTTCAAAAACCCAAAGTGACTTACTATTGGGGATGAGTGTAGCTTTGTAGGTAAGCTTTGTAGGTAAATACTGCTTGAGCTAGGAGTTGCAACACAAATAAATTCAATCATGATACTTCAACACTCAACCTTATCATGTAAATCCTTGCTCTAACTGGTGATCTACTTCCAACTATCAAAAAATACCTTGGTGTTTGGGATCTACCTCCCATTCATGACAAACAACCTTAATCCAAGTGGGTAACAAAAGTAAAAGGGAAAACACTGACCTATCTTCTTCAGATTTACAAGAAAGTATGTCGGCCTAAATTCTCTTTTCCTTTTTTATACAAACCTCCCAATCATACGCCAACATCTTGGTGACCCATTTATGTTGTTCTAGGGAGGACACTCCTTGCTATAAGAGGTATTTGAGGTTGCCATAATCAATTTTGATCTAGAATTGACAAACCAATAGGTATAGACACCATTGTTGAACATGTAATATAGCCATCATCTCCTTTTCATAGGTCGATCTAGCTAAATTCTTCCCAATAAATTGCTTGCTAGTGAAAGCTATACCCTCTTGTATCAAAACTGCTCCTATTTATGTCCTTGAGGTATCACACTCCAAGAAAAACATTTTTGTAAGATCAGGCATTGCCAAAAGTGAGTTGGAACACATAGCAACTTTGAGGTCAAGGAAATCCTATTTTGTATCCTCATTCCAAACAAGCAAGTTCTTTTCAAGTAGGGTTGTAAGGGGTCTTGCAATCTAACCATAATGTTAACAAATTTGTGGTAATACCCTATTAAGCCTAGGAACTCACAAAGACTCTTAATGGGTTAGAGTCAAAGCTAATCTTGCATGGCCTTTTTTGAAGCAACACACGTCTTCTTGCAAAACAATATGTGTCGAATACTCCACTTCTTGTACACCAAAGGTACATTTGGAGCATTTAGAAAAAAGAGAATGGTCATACAAAATCTTGACAGTAAGTTCCACATGCTTGACATTATCAGCCAAAGTGCGGTTGTAAATGAGAATGTCATCAACAAACACTAAGATGAACTTGCAAAGATGTCCCTTGAATATTGCATTTATCAAACTCTAAAATGTCAAGGGAGCACTAGTGAGACCAAAGGGCATCACTAAAAACTCACTACTAACCTTCATGGGTGCAAGCAGTTGTTTTAGGAGTGTCTTCTTCTTTGGCCCAAATTTGATGTTAACTAAATTGAAGATCTAGCTTAGCAAAAACATTGACTCACATAACTCATCCAATAAATCATCTATAACTAGAATGGAGAGCTTGTCCTTGATGGTGAGTTTATTGAGTTCCCAAAAATTGGGACATCCTCCAACTTGCATAATTCTTAGGAACCGTCACCACTAGAGTTGAAGGCCTAGTACTTGGTCAGGTTACCCCAACATTTATTAGTTCATTAAACATTTCTCTATCTCATTCTTTTGCTCAAAAGGATAT
The DNA here is from genome assembly GCA_007258455.2 of Sequoia sempervirens. NCBI lineage: Eukaryota > Viridiplantae > Streptophyta > Pinopsida > Cupressales > Cupressaceae > Sequoia > Sequoia sempervirens. Next base: position 8,788 of record VDFB02010490.1, read on the forward strand.
CTATAAGGTCTAAAATTGGAGGTTGACTAAGTATTGTTAGCAAAACAGCATGGTCATGGAACATTGGCAAACCAAGTGACCCTTCAATAATTTCTCCCTGCGGTGAGAATTGATTGATTGAACTTTCCCTACCTTTAAACCTTGCAAGGTGTACTCTTTGTCTTGCTAATTGAATTTCATACAAAGTTGAGAGTAATCACAAGTAAGAGACCCTACAATCTACAACTATTGCACTCACAATACCATGTTAGCACCCCTAACACACACGCATAGATCACATATCACCAATAAGTTGATAATCACCCATGGTGAGTTTAACATTGCAACATTATAACTACAAGACTTAGTACTACCATTGGCCACCATAATTCGGAAATTATTGCAAGAATGGGCATAGCAACAAAGTTGGTTGGCTAGTTTTTGACAAATGCATACTAACAGCATCAACTAGAACCACAACCTTATGATGTTTGATGTAACCAATGACTTTCAACGTTGGGGAGAAGAAAAACATGCAAGTGCATTAATTAAGACGTGAGTTTCTTCACTAGATTCCTCTAGTTGGAATTCTTCCTTGACCTCATTGTCAAAAGACCCTTCTATATCATTAGATACTTAAATAGAATCAATTAGATACAATCATTGATTACAACATTTGTGATGTTTTTTCCCACTTTTGATCACAATTAAAACATACTCCCTTGGCCTTTTTCATTACTATCTCCTCTCTAGATAACCTATGAATAGTGATGGGTTTAGTTCCACTATTGATGGCATCCTTCTTTTGCCTAAATGATTGAGATGTGAATACCAAAAAAAATTGTGGATTACAAGTTTATCTTTAATCAATCCAAATATGGCAATGGCATCTACCATAGTTTGTGAGGCATTTATTTAACCTCGTCCTAAATCTCAATTTTCAAGCCAAAAATAAAGCGATTGTGACAAGAGGAATCCAAGAATCCTTCTATAAAATTGGACACCCCATCAAATTCAGTGATGTAGTTGGTAACAATTCCAATGTAAACCAACTTGAAGAGCTTGCTTTCAAGATCCTCATAGATGCCAACTTCAAAGTAGGCTAGAAGGTCTTTAGAAAACTCATGTTAATGTGACATGCCAAGGCAAGAGTGTGCACACCATAGATACCATTGAGTTGCCACTCCCTCTATGGCAAAGCTTGCCACCATGAAATGCTCCTCAACAAGAACTCAAAGAGCATCAAGATGACACTCCTTCATGCCTAACCATGTGCCAACTCAACAAAATTTGAGCATGTCAATCTTTGGGTATTGGGAGAGGCCCGTAGGCTATCAAAAAGCTCTACTAACAAGATGAATTGGAGTTAAGAGTGATTGTTGGCCAATGAATTGAGTTTAGCATTCATCTACTAAAGGTTTACTTGGGTCAAGCTATCAATGAGGTTATTCATTGAGTTTGAAGTTAGGCAAGAGAAGATTGGAGGTCTTGTATGTCAAATTCCATCTTGGGATCTTTCTTGGGCAATAGTGTATCACAACAATCAATGCAAAAGGATGATGTCGGTGATGAGTAAACCTTCCAAAATAGTTACATGGGGTGATCTAAAGGGACTTAAACAAGTTGAATTGGCCATATTGGAGATAGAATGGACATACCAAATTTTCTCCTACATTATCAAATACTAGGTGGACCTTTGGGAATGGCTTAGGGTGAAATTGATTAACTTGAATTGAAATCAAAGACTTGAAAATTGAGCGCATAACCAATGTAGGGCTGTTACAAGGATCATTTAATGATGCCTATTGCTTCAAACTACATATGAGTGCCCTAGGACGTGGCATTATTTAAAGAAATAGTAAATAGGGAGCTCATCTTCTTTCTTGCAACAAGACATGGACATGATCAATGTATTGGCTTATTATCCACCAAGGGATAGAATCTTTTGGCAAAGCTCACCCAAAGTGCACAGATCACTTGGATGTCCATCTAGTCAAAGAAAAGAATAAGGCAAATTGCCAAAATATTCTTAGACAAACAATGTGAAGCAAAATCAATCTATTAACAAAGAATAATTTTTGACTTCCTTGCCATGATCAGCAATGGCAAAACCAACATTTTGTCACCAAGACCTTAAGGTCTAGCTATGCATAATGATCACAAGTTATTGTCTAAGAACATAGTTTGCAAACTTCGCAAATTCTTGCCAAACTACTGTTTTTTTCTTCCTAGTGAGTAACTCATTAAAGACTTATGCATCAAGTCCTACAAAAAAACTTGCAAGTTTTTTGGTGAGACTTGCTAAAATTCGCAAGTTTTTCATGATTTTTCTCTACATAATTGACCATTGAAAAAACTTGCAATTCATAAGACCTTGACTTTTTGTGTTTTCTTTGTCATTTTCGTCTTCATCAATTAGGGTCTAAGTAGTGCAAATTGATTGTCGAGTGACTGAAAGGATTTATAAGGATTGTTTAAAAGTGATAAAATTATAAAAAATGGCATGAACCATGAAGGTCCCTCTAGCCTTAAAAGCCTTTTACATTATTATGATAATTCAATTTGTTAAAGTTCCCAATTTCCTAAAAGCTTCAATTTCTTAGACTCCTCACTTTAAAGACTTTGCAATTGCTTAGATTCCTCACTCTTCTAACATTACTTTCTCCAATCTCATTCAATTGATCAAAGTTTTTGCCTTGTTGCTAGATTTTTAACATTAAACAAAAAGAACTCCTATGGATTCCAAGCAAAATTTGTCATTGACAAATGAGAACTTTTGGATGGAGCCTCTAGAGACAATCTCAATCATACTAGAGTTGGAGGAATTTGTCAAGACACCAAAGACCACCCAATTGTTAGTTTTTATTCAAGGTAGGATGTGATTTCTAATAACCTTAAGAAAACCTTGGGTATATCAATAAGGTTCACTATTGCAGCCCGCCATCAACTTATGAGAATCATTATCAAGTTGGAGTCTTGAATCTTGGCTTTGATTGTCTTTGGACAAATGTAAAAATGATAACCTTTGGAGGAAATCTAAGACAAAATGAACATAGATGGAGTATTTAGGGGCAACCTGGTCAAGCACGTGTTGGAGGCATTTATTGCAACAACAAAGGCCATTCCATTTTTAGTTTTTATTAAGGGTTGGGTCTAGCTTCCAATAAACTTGTGGAAACCTTTGGTATATCAAGAAGGATCTCTATCATAGCCCACCATCAAATTTCAAGAATCATTATTGAATCAAATTCTCAAATCTTGACTTCGACTCTTTTAAATCTTCAAAGAACAATGTCAAAAAATGGCTACTCAAGTAGGTTCTATGTCACACACACTAGCTACTATCAAGGCTTGTGTTGAAATTAGTCATGCAAGAAACATAGATCAACCAATAATTGTAGATAGTACAAACAAAGTGCTATATGATATTATTCACCAAGATTAACTTTTATGTTAATAGCATCCACTTATAATGCATTATTTTTCCATGAAAACATCCCAAAAAATTAACTTTGTCCAAGAAACTACCCAACAGCTAGCCTACAAACTAATCACTAATTCAAAAAAATTATTAACACTACTAACATTTGTAATGTTTATTTATTTAACAATATACTATACTAACCTATAGATGTAATATAATAATCCCAATATTCCCCCTTTATTACATCAGTTCAAACAAAAGAAAGAACACTACATTGGGCCTAAACACAACAGCCCCAAATGGAAATCTAACAAAGCAACTCCACTAAATCTCCTAACTTACCCAAAACACAACAAACTAAATTGATTGTATCAATGAATGTCTTGATTGTCAAACAATACCTATGAATCACCATGGTGCTTATCCAAAAGCATACCACTCGACCACTTATACAACATGAGAGAACAAATCCCAATCTACATGCACAATGAGAAAATGGTTCTCCTCAAAGAGTCCACTCTCCTCTAAGAGTGTCCAAATCCCTCCTCTAGTGCTATCACAATGAGAGAACAACTCTCCTCTAAGAGAACAATCATCTGAAAGTGTCAAAATCCCTCCAATGCTTAAAGGTGAACAAACCTCTCCTCCAATGCACAACGGGAACAGAACAAAGCCCAATCTACCTGCACAATGAGAAAATAGCTCTCCTCAAAGAGTCCACTCTCCTCTAAGAGTGTCCAAATCCCTCCTCTAGTGCCAGCACAATGAGAGAACAACTCTCCTCTAAGAGAACAATCATCTAAAAGTGTCAAAATCCCTCCAATGCTTACAGGTGAACAAACCTCTCCTCCAATGCACAACGGGAACAAAACCAATTAATGAAGATAGGGACCACAAGTGCCTACAAAATAAGAGAAAACTCTCCTCTAAGAGTCAATCATCCTTTAAGTCTCAAAATCCCTTTTGCAATGCCACAAGGGAACAAATCTCTCCTCCAATGTACAATAAGAATAAATCCAACAAATCAAAAATGTAGATAGGGACTACAAGTGCTTGCACAATGAGAGATTACTCTCCTTTAAGAGTCCATCATCCTTTAAAAGTGTCAAAATCCCTCCTGAAGTTCCAAAAAGGAACAAATCTCTCCTCCAATGTACATACAATAGGAACAAAACCAATAAATGTAGATAGAGACAAGACACTAACCACAAATCTTCCAATGATTAGCCAAATACACACTAACCATAACTCTTCTAGTACTACAAGCTCCCCTTGATCAAAAAGGGGACACAAATGAAGTAGTGATTCTCACACAATGGATGGACTATCTCTGAACAAGAAGCTAGCTCTAGAGGGGAAAATCCTCCAAACTCTAATATGATTTGATTACACTCTATCTACTTGATGTCCATTGTGAGGGGAAAATCCTCCAACCTCTAATATGATTTTGTTACACTCTATGTACTTGATGTCCATTGTGAGTCTAAAAGCCCTAAAAGCCCTTTTGATTGAATTATGCTTAGGTTCTTCTAGCTTCTTACTTTTTGCCTCTATGTTTTTACCGGAAGAGAGTATGCCTTCAAATTCCTATATAATTTAAGGACTATCACTTGGTTTCCCACTTTCTGATGACAACGGTGTAAACTGGAGGTCCCTTGGAAAGCTAGAATTCCCTATATAATGTGTGGACTATCACTTGGTTTCCCACTTTCTGATGACGATGGTGTAAATAGGAGGTCCCTTGGAGAGCTAGAATTTTGTCGTTGGCTACCTGGCCTTTTAGGGACATCTCATACTCCACATGGGGAAATCTGTTAGGTTAGACGGCATGGAACATGCCTGCAAACTGTACTTTCTTTTTGTCTTCCATTTCCTAACATATAGCTTTCTTCTATAAAAAACAGCAACCGAATCTTGTGGAAAAACCAAAACTTCATCAATATTATCAATAATCAATTCACTATAGTTCTCAATTTCTCGAAACCTTCAAAATGCTTTAGCTATGAAGTTGCTAAAATACTCAATTTGTTATACTCATCGCTTTGCTAACCATGTACTCTCTCCAATCTCATTCAATCGGCTAGTGTTTTCACTTTGCAATACTAGAATGTTACCATTAAACAGAATCCTGTGGAAAACCACAATCAAATACATTCTAGTCATATTATTATCATAATTTAATTTGCTAAAGTTCTCGATTGACCGAAATCCTCAAATCACTAAAAGCTTTGAATTTGCTAAATCCTCAATTCGTTAAACTCGCCGGTTTGTTAACCCTGCACTTCCTCCAATCTTATTCAACTCACTAAGGCTTTCACTTTGCACAATTAGAATTTACCATTAATAAGAAAGGTATAGACAAACACAACCATATTCATCCTAGCCATATGATTATCATAATGTAATTCACTAAAATCCACTGAAGTTGTCAATTTGTCGAAAATCCTCAAAGATAATGTAATTCACTAAAATCCACTGAAGTTGTCAATTTGTCAAAATCCTCAAAGCGCTTAAGTTTTGAATTTGCTGTAAGCTCAACAAGTTAAGCTCTTCGCTTCCTTAATCTTTTACTTTCTCTCTAATTCAATTCGCTAATGCGTTCGTTTCATTTATCCTCTGCTCTTGTGTAAAGCAAAAGATCTAAAAACGTCAAACACAAGAAGAAATCCTTTAACCACAAATAAATAAATAATAAATAATTCCTTCTTCCACAGGAAAAGTTGGTAAGAGGTGAAAAACTAATAACAAAATACAAAAGATATATAAATGCCAACCGGATTATGAGCGTGCTGAAGTAAATAAGGGCTTTGTTCTCTGGCAAGCCTGTTTGTATATTTCTTTGCCCCGCTCTGCTCCGCTACTCGTTCCGCCATGGCCAATACTCTACCAGTTGAAAATCCTCCAAATTTAACCCCAGGTGCCACTAAACTTGGCCGCGAGGACTTCAAATCCAACGCGCGGTTACTGCGTATAAATAATTTGGCGTGAAAACGCCTGGCACTTGTGCTCACCACCAGTCTTCTTAGCATAGAAGAAAATGATAAAACCCTGAAAACATTGTACAGGACTTTTAAACAAGAAATCTTTTCAGCACTGAAAATAGGGAAAAGAGAAGTGACGGTTATTTTTGAACTGTCTACGATTAAGGTACCTCGCGTGTTGAATATTTGTAATTAAGGCCATGTGTGAGCCCATGGAACCTGCCATGTCAAGGTAATTTGTGAATGCCTTCTAGAAGGCCATGTGTATATGGGGGAACTTCATCAATATTTTATCGTTTTTTACTTGCTTTCCAAATGAAAATGTTAATTGTATGTGAAATTTTGCTAGCTTACTCACACGTGTGTCCATCATCTTCTTTTATTAAGATTTGCCTTTTTATTGTTTCCACGGATAAAGTTATAATTTTTAAAAATAATGACAAAGATAGGCATCTAAGGAGCAGTTATGGCATTTCGGGTAAGGTGACGCAATCGAGGAAGATGTCGTCGGCAAGCTATGGTTACTTTGGAAGCGAGAAAAGTAGGTAGTAGCAAGCAAAATTTTAGAGAAGGCTAGAAAAGTGTTTTGAGTATGCGGTGAAGCCCCTACAACTCCAAACAAGCATACATCCTAAGATTGAAAGTAAAGCTCAGGGGAAGGTTGAAAGTTGCTCTTATGGAGCTACTATAAGGCAATCTAAGAGGAGATATGCAACTCATAAGAGGAAAGAATAACAAAAGGGTATCAAAGCATATTAAAGTAGTAATGGGTGAAAATGAAATTGTGGACATAGGAGTATTAAAAGGAGATGGTTTTGATTAGAAAGTTTAATTATATTTTGTTAAGTTTTTAGAGAACGGCTGGGTTAAGAAGATGTAGCTATTTTTTTAGAAGTTGTAGTGGTTTGTATCTTTATGCAAAAGGATTTTTCTTTTTTTTGTTGTGTGTGATTCAAAAGAAGATCATAAAAAGATTCTAGAGAATGAATCTTTGAGTTGAAATATGACAATGTTTTTGAAATCTTGATTCTTTGAGTTCAAATCGCTTGCAAAAGATTTTTATATCTCATTTATCTGGATATAGAATGTGAAGCATTCCATTACATTTATGGCTTCATTCAAAATTGAAAAATTTTGGGAATAAATGAAACAAATTTATAATGTGCTCACCCAAAATATAAAAAATATGCTCACTACTACAATGAGAATCTTGGTTGAAATGGATTTATCTAAGAGATTATTACTGAAGATAAGTTTAAAAATGGATAAATATGTGTGGAAGCAAGCATTAGATTATGAAAAACTAGATCATAGATGGAACTATTTTGAGATTGATCATATAGTTGTAGAATGTGGGAAGCCTAGTGTAATGACATAAATTTACACCCCTTGCAAATTCCCCATTTACACCCCTTACCTCAGAAAAATCAAACTCGATGATGTTATTCCACGTCCTTCGTCCGCTCTCCATTCATTTGGCAGCTATCTATAGTGTCGGTGGGGGAATTTCTATCGGGGACACAAGTGTGAGGCGCAAACGTCTGCACAGCGCGTTGTTGTTCTAACGGGATTCCCACCTTTGGAATCTACAAAGGCATTACACTTCTCCATTGATGACAAAGCATAACGCCTTTACCCCTTTGACCGAGCTTGAACAGCTCCTTTGGCTCCCAATTCATCTTCAAAACACTATCTCATTCATTGAATTCATCTTCTTCACACTTCTTGAACTTCTTGAGCATTCTACACACTTCATTCATAGCATTTTCACCATCTTTGAAGCTCAAGTTGACACTCTGTTGGTTTTATTCCTCTCGTTGTTGTGGCAACGTTGGCATTCACAAGCTTGTGAGCTCACATCTTCCTTCATGTGCCTTGAGAGCATCTTGTTGGGGAGGTGATATCCATTCACTTAGCATCATTGTATTGTTTTAGTAGCATATTGTTGTTAGCATAGCACATAGTACTTCTACTTCAATATCTTTCTTTATTGTTGATATTTTGGTTGTCCATGGAGGTGGAAACACCAAAATAGGGGTTTGAATGTGGCAAGCCCCAAAACAACCCCAACATTTTTCCTCGTTCTACTGTGTGTAGGTATCTCGTTCATGTGGAGCTTGTGGGAGGCTGGACTAACAGTAAGTTGGATTTCTACCACCTTCACTCTTATCAAATTCTAGCATTATTAAAGTATTCTTCTTGTTGTTTCACTCATTTAACTATTTTCTGCTTTTTGTCATCATATCAAATTGTACCGATTAGGTCGTTAGTAAGTTCTTTCCAAGTTTCAGTTGTACTTTACACTTTCTTTCCATATGGATGCCAATGCTCAACTAGGATGCCAGCACGTCGTGTTGTCATCTGTCTTATGTGTTGGATTCCTTTGGTAGAGAGCTACCTAAGTTGCAGTCCAAACTCAGGAATTTTCTCACTTGACTTCCTAAACCTCTTAGGTTGACAAAAGGAGAGAGGTAGATCAATTTCCCTTCCTTCTCACCCTCTTAAAACATCAAACCTATCTTAGACAATCCCTTAGCGTAGGTTGATCAAGGCAGCTAATTGTTCTATACTCTAATGTGACCTGGGGTCCTTAGTAGTCGATCCCCCTCCTCTACATTTTGGTGAACCTGACGTGAACTATTTTGGTTCCATTTCGTAGTGGTGAAGGATTCTTCTCTTGTGTTCTAGGTGTGTTGTAGGTGTGTGTGTTGTAGGGTGCCTAGCCTTGCAACCCAACCTACGACCCCTAGCGGCATAGCTAGAAGAGTCCCTAAATGTTGTGAAGCAAAACCTTGAATAGGTCACTGTCTAATTGTGAAACCCTTGGGGGATTTTGAGAAAGTCCTTTCTAATGTATGTAGAGATGGCTTCTTTCATGCATCTTTCCATCTCATTTGTGCAGCTTGCAAGTGGGTATCCTGCTATAACCTTTACCTCGTAGGATTTGCCAATGAATGTTAATAAAGAACCCTCTCCATTGTACATTCTCACTCATATCAACGAGAACATCATAATTTTCATTCTCGTTGATCCTATATGTTGGTTTAATGTTATCACAGAGGAGATCATGTTAATAAACTTCTTACATAAGGATGGGTGCAATGAGTCTAAAAGCACTATACGTACGCATGATGGGTTTTTTGTTCCTCCCATCGGTTCTATCACCTTATCAATCCTAGTTGGGCCCAGGATTGTGAATGCCCTCTTTGATATTACCCAAGGCTCGACTTATTTAGAGTGAAGCTAGGAATTCCTTCGCTCATTCTCATGAACGTAGTCCTCTCATGGGGGTTTTGTGCATGTAGTCCACGACATTGATTACAAACCAATGGTGGTGTGTGGAGGCTACTCACTTGATCACTTCTAGTATGCCCTTGTTGGTCCACTCCCTCCCAGGATAGACCTGTTGTATCACACTTACATAAAATATGAGAATGGGGGCATATCACCAAAAGTGACCTATCCTCCTTCTCCCTATGTTATTTCAATTAAGGCTTTCATGATAGTGTAGCATAAGGCTACCTCTGCCGCTCAAAAA
>VDFB02010491.1:0-7500 GCA_007258455.2 Sequoia sempervirens
TATAACTTTCAAATGGTATCATATTTTTTGAATCCAAAACATGTGTCACATTCTATGCTTTGCATACTATAGGATTAAAAAAAAATTGAATTTCATGAAATTTTGACCAAGGTGGTCAGACATACGAGTTTTTATATTTTTAAAAAGTTGTAATAAAAAATTCATAATTAATTATTTACATGGAAAAAAATTACAAAAAAATATGCGTCACATCCGGACATGAATCCTCTACTTACATCTAAAATATCATAAAAAAATATTATCATTTTATTATGGTTAGGGTGGTCAGACAGACACCTACTTCTTAATTTTTTCCTGAAATTTAAGTAATAATCGCATTGAAATTTTAAATTTTCACCAAATAGATTTTGTTTTTAAAAAAATAAACCTAGTAGTTTAGAAACTACATTCAATTTCCCACAGAATCTATTCTTACATGTTTTTGAAATAATTTAGATAACTTATTCAAATTTTTACATGAAGTTGCCTAACTCTAATTGTTCTGAATTTTCATTGCCACTTAAGGGCTTGTTTGGCATACCATGATCCTGCACATACCCTTTAACCTTTTGCTCGTAATTCCTATATTAGGGCATACTTATCATTGAAATTGGTTTGTTGATATTGTTCTTCTTCTACCCATTGAAGAAATTTGTGGATTTCATGTGTACGTTAGTTTTCTCCTCTATTTCTAGTTTTAGAGGCATGCCTTATAATGAATTTGGCTGGTTGCATTTTTTTTCCTCTGCCTATCATTGACATCTTTGCAATTAGTTATTTTTTTTAATTTCTTGCTTCCAGTGCTAGTTGTTTAAGATATTCCCATCTTTGAAACTTTTTTGTTGGTTACATGTTTGTCTTCTATCCATTATGAAATCTATTATTGAAATTGGTAAGTTGGATGCATCTTTCTTCCACTCATTATTAATGAAATCTACATGTAATGAATTATTTTTATTTTCTGCTCATATTACTAATATATTAAAGCCTTGAAGAGTGATGCAGAGCAAAGGAAGAAAAAACAATACTTAGAAAAATTCTCATTCAATTCTTTACCAAAATCATTTCAATTTCTTTGAATTTCTTCATGGCTACAAAGCTCAACTCTTCAAAACATGACTATAAACCTATATCAAACTCAAACCAAACCCTCATACATCTTCAAAATCATCATTTTGACATAAATAAACCAATTGCACAACCTTTTTCCTCTATTTTATCAGATTTACAAATTACTTGCACCAAAAACCCAATTTTCGCTTGAAGGGAATCAAAACACTAAATCGGGTGTAACTTTCAAACCAGATTGAATCTCAAAAAAATAAATACATTTTTGAGCACCCATTTCAGCCATTAAAAACATATATCATTTTTAGGTACACTTGTTTTGGAACATAGGCTTGCTGTCTGGACTTCTTTGCTACGAATTAGGTCAAAATAAGCAGATATGTATGCAAACAGTCACCTATAACTTTTACAAATCAAAAAATTAATCCAATCGCTCTAGTGATAATTTAGAGGATATCATTATGAAAATTTTCTAAAATTTGTAGCAAAATCCAACGGTTAATTTGCGAGAAACACGAATTTTACTGCAAATTGTTACCCTAGATCAAAATTTAGACTATATTTACAAAAATTAGCATAACTTCTTTAAAAATGAACCAATCTGCATGAAACGAATTGGAAATGGAAGGTGATTGTTCCCTCTAACACTTAAAAACATTTATTCCATCATTTTAGGCTATAAAGATCCATAAAAAGTCTAGAAATAGTCAATTTTCTGGAAAATGTGCATAAAAATAGAGTTTTTTTTCATTATTTCTTCAAGGTATCAATCACCAACGACCAAAAAAGGAGTTCAAAAGCATTTTTAAAGAAATTTAAATCAGTTTCTAACTGTTTTGAAACTTCCCATTATTGATTTGACTCTAATAACCTATTAACTCCTAATTGTTGCTTAATGAAACTTTTACATCTTTTGCAAATTTGAGGTTTTTGTTGGCACTTTTACATTTTTCTGCCAAATATTTATCAAATGAATATTGAAATGAATTCTACAAATGGAAAATGGAATCATTTACAAAAGAGAACCATGGTGATGTGAAGGTTCTCCTGCACCAAAGAGAGGCATTGTTGACAAGTTTTCTGATCCATTCTCCATGCATATGGCAAAGATTTTGACAAGTTTTCTTTCATCTCTAAAAAACATAACTTTGTTGGTTACATTTTTTTCAGGCAAACAATCAGTGGAGATACCATTCAACTTAACTACATACTGGAATATATTACCCATTATTGGTATTTTTTTTTGGTGTTTGATTCTATTTAATGTTGGGTATTTGCAAGGGCAGCCAACCTTATCTATGCAGGGTAAAGGAACCTGAATGTTAAAACCTCATACGTGCTCATTATTAGGATTTGATTGTAATTTTCATTTAAAAGACACATACTCTATTATTTGAACTGTCAACTAATATTTTTCCCACTTGCAAGAATGAAGTATATGTGGTGAATATTCATGATTTTTTTGCATGAATGTTACTTCACCTTTTTGGGAATTTGCTTTTGTCTTATGGCTACTTGATGGTTTGAGATTAGTTCACTCTTAAGGCTGCATGTTACTGATTGATACATTTTGTCATTTGGTGTCATTTAGTCTCAAATGTTACCTTTTTCATTGAGCTTAAATTGTTGTTTATTCTTTCTTTTATATCCCCAAGTTATGCTTATTTTTGTGAAGAGTCTCACCTATAAATTTCAACGATCTTATTTTGCATGTAATTTTGATTATCTTTTTAAAGTTTGTGAGATGGTTTTTGGAGCTATCTGCATAAATGTTTTCTTTTTCAAAGTTTTGAGCCCCGATAATGGATTCATTATGAGGCCAGAAGCCATTGTTGTATCCAAAAGTATGAGTGCTCCTACCCTATGAATGTTTATGGCGTTAAATCGTGAAGCTAAAGTAAAATTCATGCAAAAAATCAATGAAGCCGAAGAAGTCTTTTAAATTTTGGAGGAGAATTTGATAATTTATTATTTGAATTGTCACCTTTCTTTTGTGACTACAGATTTACATGTATGAAGGGTCCATTTTTTGATGATTTGTTTGGTTGCAGGGCACGTTGAAATGTGGAAAAGAAAAGTAATGGCAGTGAAGAAGCTATCATTAGCCCATTCTCAGCTTAGCCATGCATTAACTTCAATTTGAAATTGAAGTGAAGCTCATCTCAAATGTTCAATTTTTTCTCAAGGCTATGAATATATGGAAAAAAAAAGCCTTGATTTGTAAATATTTGTAAAGTACAATTGTTGTAAAAATTTTTGAGTTTCAAATCCAAATGAACTTTGCAGAAAATAATTTCATTAATATGTTTTGACTTATTAGTGAGGATGTAACCATTGAGGTTTTGATTTGTCAATGAGGCTTAATAAAGTAAATTTTCAAATTGATAAATATTGTGTTGTGGCTCCTCTTAATTTGTGATCTATTTGCGATCAATCATATTTATTCAAGAATTTTAGTCTTTATTTCATGGTGTTTCTCTCAACATTTGAATATCTATGATATTTGAAGTTTATATGCATAAATTTGTGAGGATTAATTTAGATTTGATTTGTAACTTGAATCATTGATTCACCCAAATAAATGACTAAACCATGACTAAATAAATAACTATCATGACTAAAATAAATGATTATAATGATTAAATAAATCAATACCATGACTAAACTAAATGACTACCATGACTAAATATAAATGACCATTAACAACAATCAATTACTAAATTAATGACTAAATATATGATTAAATTAATGACTAAATAAATTACTACCATGACTAAATAAATGACTAAATTAACGACTAAATCAAAGCAAATCAATGACTAAATAAATGACTAAAATTGTTTAGTCATAAATTTGGTTGTGTTATAAATGACCAGCAATAAACTACTAATGGTCACATGACCAAAATTAGTCATTTATATGCAATTTTTAGTAGTTTATTTAGTCATATATTGTTGTTTGTGTACTAGTGAATGTAAAAATAGCTCTCAGGTTTTTTTAGTTTTGTTTATAAAACAGGAAACAGATATCCATTTATAATGGATATTCATTATCTAATTTATATGATTTTTAATAAAATGGTTGGTCCGACCACATTTAACTGCTAGTTTTTTTCAAATATTTAATATTTAGTATAATTTATATATTATATTAATTTTAATATAATACATATTATGATATATAATATATATTATATTATTTATAATATAATATCAATATGATATAATATATGTATTATATTATAATATATAATAATACATATATTATATTATAATACAATATAATATAATACTATAATATAATATAATATCATTTTATGCTGATATTGGCATGGTGTGTTGGTTTAAAGGTGGCATTCTTGTTCTTGCCACCAAGGTTCAAACCCCATTGGGGCCCGGTATTGTTGAATGGTTGCATTCCGGTTCATAGCTCTGGTCAAAAGTGTTTTACCCCTTGAATAAAAAAAAAACATTTTATATTATATTGATATTATATTATATAATATGACTTCTTGGGTTTTTTTTATTATAACATAAATAGCGAATATCCGTTGCATAACGAATATCCATTTTCTGACTTACATATTGAATAGCCATTTTGTAACGTTGGTTCGATATTACCAAACCAAAATTGATATTGTACTTGTGCCTATAAAAAGTCAAAGGTGTGAATTTCATGTTTTTGGACATGTTAAAAAGACCCTTTTTTCACATTGCCACTTTTTGGACCCCCATGATCTTGCATAGACCCATGACAAACATCCATAGGCATAATATCACACAATAACTCATCATGGTAATTTCCAATCTTGAACTTTACTAGACATTGTTCATTTACCAAAGCTTTATGGTCCTTCTACAACTAAGCAATCAGGTGTAGATTCAGATGCCTTCTTCTCTCCAATGACAACTTACCGACCATCTCTTCTGAAACAAGGTTATTAGTACTACATCCATCAATAATAACATTACAAACCTTACCTTCACATTTACATTTGGTGTGAAACAAATTCTTCCTTTGAGTTGGTTCTTTCTCCTCATTCAACAAGGCTCTTCTAGTAACAAGAACCTCTCCTCTTTTTGCATCCTCAGAATGTGAAGACTTGGCATCTTCATCTACATGTGAGACTCATGCATTACCCTCATGTCTTCTATTTTTCCTTCCTTGATGTTGAGGACACTCATATGCTCTATGTCCTTCGCACTAGAAATAGGTTCCACAAAAGCCTCCTCTTCCTAGTCCTCATCCAGATCTCCCTCTTCCTCTTTGATCTCCATTATTATGATCATGAGGATGGTAGGTGTTATCTCCTTTCTGGTTTTGGCTGCTATTGGCTCCTTCACTCCTCTTTTGAACTTCATTTTGAACCCCATGTGACCGACCACTAGTCTTTCCACCTTGATCTCCACCTCTCTATTTGCTTTCAAACCTTTTGTTCAATCGGTCTTCAACCTTAGGGAAAACTAATAAGCATCTTCAATGGTGGTCATCTTTACTAGCACCAATTCGTCATGTATACTAGGCTTCATCCTATTAATATATCAAGAAATTATCTCTTTATTCGAGCCTCAAAATGTCCTATTCGAATCAAAACCTTATGAAATTCCTCTATGTATTCCTTCACCATCCTTGTTCCTTGTCTCAAGCTCTGCATTTTCTTGAGCAACTCTAGTCCATAATCAACTAGAATAAATTGCTTCTTCAGTTTTGACACCATTATGTCCCATCTAGAAATTCTATCTTTTCCTTGTCTTCCCCTTTCAAGTTGGATCTCTTTCCACCATATACCTGCATGGCCTTTCAATTTTCTCTTTGCAAAATTCACACAATGAGGATCTTCAATCTCCTCAAACTCAAAAAATTCCTCCATGTCATTGATCTAATCAATCAATTCTTCAAGGTTCAAGCTTCCACTAAAAGTTGAAACCTCCATTTTGGGTCTCTTTCCAATACTTGATATTGCTCTTAGCAATCAAACTTCTCCTGGATCCATTTTTTCCTCTTCTCCCTCTTTTGTTTCCTCTTCAGTTGTATCTTTGCTGGCATCTCTTTCCTGATGTACATCTCTCCTTCAAACCTTGAATCCTGCAAGGCCTCTAATTGCCTTCTCATGGCTTGAATTTCATCTCTAGGAGGATCTCACTCCTCCATTGCCTCTGCCTCTACCCCTACCACACTGAGCAAGTCTTGGAGGCATCTTGATATCAACCCAAAGTCACAGGTCCTACTGCAACTACCCCACATTTGACGCTTTGTTACAGACTCAGGAACTCTTGTTCTGATATCACTTGATGGGGGCTAGACCACCTGAAACCACATAAACACAATAATAGATACCAACACAGAAAATGTGAGACAAAAGATAACCCACTTTCAATTATTTTCATAAAATAAATTTACATATTCAGCTCTTACATGCTACAGCCTCATGGGCTTGATTGATTACAACAAAATCAACTATGAAAAGAAAATCTACTATTCAGAGCCATAATTTACACGATCGGGGCCACCTTTTACAACTTCCTCATATCGCTTTTTATTTTACCCAATAACCACCCTAGAATGTTCTAGAAAGTGCAAATTTCCCTTTTTTTTTGGTGCCAAAAGTCCCACCGTTTGATTTATGACCTAGGAAGAAATTTTAATGAAATTCACTTTTTAGAGGGTCAACTTCGCGGGGCCATAACTTTTGATCTGGGTGTCTGATTTGCCATTATTGCATATCATTGGAAAGCTCTTGATGAGCTCTATGGCATGGGAAGCACCATAGGTTGGTTCATCAACTTTTTGACCTATTTTGGCACCTCTAAAGTATTCATATATGAATTTGAAGCTACATTGGAGAAATTTCCCAGGATGAAAACTTTAATTTCTCCCAAACTGTGTAGGGTATTGAGATGATTCATTCTTAACTAAAAATATTTTTCAGCTTTGCTCCTTTGGGTAAATTTTTAGGTCCATAGGAGCACATTTAGGCTGACATACTAAAAATAGTACATGACCATTTTTCGCTATTTTTGATGCCTGGTTGTCTTACACCCCTTAAGTTCCATCATGGAACTCAAAACAACAAAAGAAAATAAAGAAAACATTTTTTTTTGGGTGATGCAAGATTGGCCTACATAGCTAGATGCTCTTGCATCAATTTTTGTTCATATTGTATACAAAAGTCTAAATGATACTACAAAATATAATAGAAAAATATTAAGGGAGTACTATTTCTATTTGAGTTATAATTGGTTACATTGGTAAGAACCTATGCAATTTACTGTTTTAAAATATTTTATGAAAATTTAAATGAAAGAGAAATCTAGATGGAAGAAAATCTTGTTTGGTTAGATAATTATATAGGAAAATTAAAAAATACTTGATTATTTTATTGGTTATATAGGCCCTCATAAAGAAAATAATATCCAACATATGTGATATTTT
>VDFB02010491.1:12500-21327 GCA_007258455.2 Sequoia sempervirens
GAATCAATCATCTATAGTGAATCCCAGGAATAATAAAGAGGAGAATAAAACATGTATTGTGAATCCCAGAAATAAAAAGAGGAGGATCAAACAAGTAATGGTTGCTTGGAACTGCAAACCCAATAATCTGTTAGCCACCAGTAAGGTTCAAAGTATGGCAATCCCAATATTATGTATTGTTGCTATATTTATTCAGGGTATGTTTGCAGAGGGAGCAGTGAAGCTAGGGGCAAGCCTTAGGCCCTCTGCTTCAGGCCAACAGCAATCTTGGCAATCCACAGGCAAGAATTTCAGCTTTGGATTTCACCCGAGTGGAAAAAGTGGACTCTATGCTGTGGGCATCAGCTTTGCTAGTATCAATGATTCAACTCTGGTATGGACTGCAGGCTTCAATGGCGGAATTGAAGTGGGAGGAGGAGGTTCCTTCACTTTACAGAATGATGGCAACCTAGTTTTAAGCAATGGGACACAAATACTCTGGCAGACAAACACATCCAAACTGGGCGTGGCATCTGCAGATATGCAAGATGATGGGAACTTCGTACTGCAAAACAGTAGTTCGGTGACAGTTTGGGACACCTTTGCAAATCCTACTGATAGTCTGGTGATTAATCAGAATTTCATTGTGAATCAAAGCCTACGATCGGGTCTTTACACATTTACCATGCAGCCTAGTGGGAATTTCACGCTAACATGGAACAACAACGTCACGTACTTGAATGAGGGTACACCACTAGCTACCACAGCAACTCTCACAGGCCAAGGAATTTTCAAGCTGTCCAATTCTTCAAATGATTCGATCTGGTGGGCTCGGAGCATAGATTACACGGACAGTTCTATCGCGCTGCGAAGAATCAAGCTGGAATCAGATGGGAATTTGAGGTCCTATAGATGGGTTACGCATTCGCGGACATGGCAGCGGGTATGGAGTGCTATGGAAGACCAGTGCAAAGTCTATGGATGGTGTGGAAATTATGGAGTGTGTGTTTACAATGATACAGATCCATATTGCGAATGCCCATCTGCAGATTTTGATCGGATAAATCCCAATGATGCCACTAAGGGATGCACGAGGCAGCAGGATATATCACAGTGCAGCAATAACCAGAGTATGGTTCGATTGAATAATACAGAATTCTTTTCTTATCCCCTAGAGGTAGAATCAAATTCTGAGATATATTCCTTGGGGTTTCAAGATTGTTTGCAGAACTGCCTCCAGAATCCGAGCTGCACTGCTTCTACAATCATGGCTGACGGTACAGGCACTTGCAGGATGAAGACCAATGAGTTCACCAGTGCTCATCGAACAGCAAGCATCTCAAGCACTTCTTATGTAAAGGTATGTGGTTCCGGGCGGCCTCTAACCCCACCTCCTCCTCCAGTCAGGGTTGTGAATAAATTCCCTGCCATGGGAATCGCACTGGCAGTTATAGCACCAGTCATTGGCCTGATGACCATCCACATTTGCCTTTGGTGGACATGCTGCAGACATAATCGTAGGTTTCGGTTTGGAGAATCACCTGCCCTTTACACCCTAATTGAGTATTCTTCTGGAGCTCCAGTTCAGTTTTCCTACAAAGATCTGCTACACTGTACAAAGAATTTTACAGAAAAGGTAGGTTCGGGTGGGTTTGGGACAGCTTATAAGGGTGAATTGTCAAACAAGGCCATGGTTGCAGTAAAGCAATTAGAAGGAATCGAGCAAGGGGAGAAGCAATTTCGTATGGAGGTAGCAATTATCAGCTGTACCCATCACTTGAATTTGGTTAGGCTAATTGGACTTTGCTCAGAAGGCCGGCATAGGCTGCTGGTTTATGAATTTATGAAAAATTCTTCTCTGGATTCATTCCTTTTTACTTCATCAGAGCAAGCCAAGACACTAGATTGGGACACCCGGTTTAACATAGCCATTGGAACTGCAAAGGGTATTGCATACTTGCATGAGGAGTGCAGGGATTGTATTGTTCATTGTGATATTAAACCAGAGAATATACTCTTAGATGAAAATTTCAATGCAAAGGTCTCTGATTTTGGGCTCTCCAAACTCATACATGGTAGAGGTCATCAGAGCCTAGCATCATCCAGTGTTCGAGGAACTAGAGGATATTTGGCTCCAGAATGTTTTGCCAATTTACCCATTACATCCAGCTCTGATGTCTACAGTTACGGTATGGTTCTGCTGGAGATTGTAAGTGGTAGAAGAAACTTTGATATCTTGACATCGGGAATGAAAAGGTTCTCAATATGGGCATTTGAGGAATATGAAAGGGGGAATATTATGAGCATCATAGATGAAAAGCTTGGTGCAGATTTAAATATTGATCAGATTCAAAGAGTAATTGAAATCAGCTTTTGGTGTATTCAGGAGCAGCCCTCTCAGCGACCATCTATGGGGAAAGTTGTCCAAATGCTAGAGGGGGTTCGGCCCATGGAAAAACCCCCTACTCCTAAACGTTTGGAGAGTTTTCAAAACAATTCCAGTAGCAGTACTAGCCAAACGGCAACCTCAATACTTACAAGTACTGAACCTCAGACTCCACCTTCTCTATAATTGGTGTTCTGCCAGCAAATTCTTCTATTTATGTTGCAGAGACACATCTGAGTCATGGATTGTGCAGCTATTTAAGACGACTCGGGGTTTTCTTTGTAACCCTGTGTAAAGTTATGGGTTTGCCGAGGGATCTTGGATTTTTAAATTTGTTAATATTTAATAGTAGTATCTGTATTTGTTTGGAATTATCCATTAGGAGTTGTAGAAGTTTAGTTTGTGAAGGTTGAGTGTGTAACAGTCATAGATTTTTCTGTCATGTTCGAGTCTTGTAAGGAAATAATGAAATGTGAATTTGTTCTAATTTTGGTTATGTTCTAAGTGTTGTTGGGCTACCTGACACATTTTGGCTTACGACTTAATATAGCATTGGTGTGCAAGATTAGAAGCGGTGGCTGGTGGTTTATCAGCCTCTAATTTAAGATCTGGTGAAGTTCTATTCAAGGAATGACGTTACAAAGAACTTAATGGGACTGTCCTTGGCTGCAACCTTTCCAGAAGTCAAAATACATTTCTATTTGAGGCTAGTCCAAGTGATTGGGGAAAGACAAAAAAGATAGTGAAGGTTTTAGAGTATCACAAATAGAAATATGTAGTAGTTCTGAGTTTGTAGAGGGATCATGGATTTCATGGTAGTATCTAAAGTCTAGTGTCTGAGATTGAGAGTGTAATAATCATAGATTTTTCTTTCGTGTTTCATTCTTGTAAGAAAATGTTCATATCCAGTAATGAAATCTGAATTATGGTTAATGAAATCTGAATTATGGTTTTTATTTAGGTTTGTATGTTAATTTTGGTTGTGTTTTGAGTATTGTTGGGCTTGTTGATATATAAGTTATTTTTGTATATGTAGTGGTGATATGAGTTAATTTGAGAAGATTGTACAAGTTTCTATTGTTAGATTATTTGCTTCAAAGGAAAGGTTGTAATCTAAATTGAGAAATAAAGAACTTGTTATGGGTTGTAGAAATAAAATGGGTATGAGAAGATAATTCTAGTTCAATCGAGTCTTGTAGTGGCAATTTGTTGTGAAGTCTTATTTGAATGTGCATGTATTTGGGGTTCATGATTGATGTTATTTTGTTGTTATCAAATGAATGGCTTGTATGAGTGAAAAACTACTCAGATTGGTTTCCCTTGAATGGATACTTGGTCTAGGACTACATCACAATAATTGATAAAAATAGATGAGAAAAAAAGCATGTGATGCAAAGCAATTGATTTTCATGGTGAATAGTTTTGAGAAAAATCTAGGGCTTTATTGCTCCACTAAAAGCTTGATTTTTCTATGCTTATTAGAAGATTTTTTATTCAAAAATCCTCTTATTATCTACTACTAAATTTTGGTTATTTCTATTTGGTATGGCAAGATGGAACATCAAAAGTGAATCTACTCATAGTAGATAAGACTTGTGTGATGAGAAACATGTGTGTTCCACAAGTGGGAAATGAACAATTGAAAATAAATTACTCATGGGTTGTAGTGCATATATTGAGGAAATGTGTTCTATATAGAATTGATTTTTTGAAGCCTACTAAAATCTTCCTAGCCAAGAAATAGAAAATGACAAGAATCCTAATAAATATTTGTATGTTACAAATAGATTGAATAATAACCTTCTATATTGAAATTTCTATAAGAGAAGACTTGAGCTAGAATAATAGAAAATCATTACCAAGGTTGCTAATTACTAAAAGTTGCTATAAATTCAAATCTTTTGGGTTTCTTCTATTTCAAAATGAAGAACTTTGACTTCCACTATTTTTGTACACAACATTAGTGGTCCCAAGAAAAGGGGATTGATTTGACTAGACTATTGGAGTTGAACCAACTCTAAGAAATATGTCTTTGATATATTGTAGAATTCTCACAATCTCAATAATACTTTACCATTCTTCAAGAGCTTCTTTTTGTGCAAAGCAAACCAATACATTTGAGTTGTATTAGGTAGTCCAATATCTTATCTTTGTTATTGTTCATAATAACTCTTAATAAATAACTATGAACAACTTCTATCAAGTACATTCCCACAATAAATTTGATATTGTTTTAGCATCTTTCAAATCAATATCTCTAATAACACTAGTTCATATATATACAAATATCCTTTTACAATAGCACCTTGGCCTACTCCATATTTTGCATTGTGACACATAATAATAAGTCTTTATAGTAATATTTTATCAACAAGCCCAAGAAATAAAACTTATATTTTTCTAACTATTCAGACTCACAACTAGAACAATGTATCCAATGGATCCTTTTAGTGCATGTATAGAATTGTATGTCTAGAGAGTTTCCAACACATAATCTTAATATGAAGGGCACACAATCTATTGAGGCAGGGTGAATAGGTAGATCTAAGCAACAAAAGTATCAAATCATGTAACTTGAATCTTCACTACTACTAATCAAGCAATGAGCACACATTCACGCAATTGAATACCAGATATACATGGGAACCCAAGATGGGAAAAACCACAGTGAGGATAGCTACTTGGATCTACTATCCAAATCCAGCCTCACAAAAGCAGGAATATAACAAGTGAATTTTACAATATGAAGTAGGCCCCAACCTACTGAAGATACCAATCCCCAATTGCACTTGTAGGAACCAACTTATAGGAGACACCAATACCCAATACAATGAACTGAGAGCAGCTCTTACAGGTAGAAAACTGGTCTTATTGGATTACATAGATAAAGCTTTCGGAACTTTAATTGTAGCCAAACACATCTCATACACTTTTGAAATGGCTATAGACACTCTTCCACACTTTCTATGATCTTTTGATAATGGCATGCACTTTGAGGTGCAAATCTCCTTGTATATCCAATCACCGCCTTCTCTTCAATTATAATTCATAGTATGTGTCTGTGCAACCAAGGAATATATACATGACATGTTGCATTAATAATATTCCATGTTGGCCAAGGATCCACAAATAACCAAGATGATATAAGGTGGACCTAAATTCAAATTTCATGAAATGTGTAGCGAGTTGATCCTAATTCAATTTTTTCCACTAAAATAACATGATGTCATGCACTTCGACAAAAACCTTAACCTGGACCTATCTTAGCACCCATGCTACCTCTAGGTACTACATGCTACTAGTCATTGCCACACAATTTTGAAACACCAACTAATTAAGAAACAAGCATAAAGAAGCATATGTCACTTCAAAATTTTGCATGCTAAACATAACTTTTGGAAACTTTGGAATATGATAGAAGATGTGTAGGCATACTCTCTTCTCAAACCATAGAGCCAACGATGCCTCTAGAAAGAAGACCTAAGAAACACTGAACTAAAACATTCTGGTATAGCCTTCTAAATCGCCTCCACCATAGTGAATAGATGCAAGAATTCAATATTGTAAGAATACAATAGTCACACATATTTTTAGAACTTAGACACTGGGTTTGTGTAGGATCATGAGAGCTAAACAATGGTGGTGCAACAAAAAAAATTGACTTGAGGATGTGAAAAGCATGGAATTCACGTTTGAATTTTTGGTTGCATTGATAAAAAGTGAATTTTGCTATGGTAAAGACCAAAGCAAAAATAGATATCTATTATTAACATATATGTTATTTATAAATAATGAATATATGTTTCTTGGCTTTAACAATGGATATCCATTATGTATATCGGATATTCGTTATTAAAAACTTACAATTTTTTGAGACCGAGTACATGTATATAATATAATAATATAATATATTATTATACATATTATATAATATTATATACTATATATTATATTATTAATATTAATATACTAATATATTAATATTAAAATAAATGTCATATTGGGTTTACTCCCCATTGGTCTCGAGTTCAACTCCGCTCCCAGGTTTAAGAGGTGGGAGTTCTTGCAAGTGGGGGATCTCAACCGTAGGGGACTAGTCTCGCCCTAGCTCATTTCAGGTACCAAGGTAAGGGCCATTGGGCCATTGGGTTGGGTCACGGGGACACCCCTATAGTAACAAAAAACAATGTCATATTGATAATATTATTATATTAATATTAATATTAATGTCATATTAATAATATTATTATATTAATATTAATATTAATGTCATAATAATATTAATATTAATATATATCATTAATACATATTAACATATCTTTAATATATATTAATATATTAATATCAATATATATGATATACTAATATCATATATAATGTCATATTAATATATATCATTAATAGAAGAGATTCATTCTACTTGATCTATGGTGTATTCATATAGAATGAAAGCATAATTGGCTCCTTTAGGATTTCTATTTTTATTTGAAGGTTACCCTTTTCCAGGATTAGGGATAGGATCTTGGAATATCTTGAGACCATCATTAGTTGAAGGTGTATTTTTGAGCCAACATCACCATTATCTATAAGGTCGTGGATAACATTTTTAAACTTGAAGAAATTATAAGTCTTATGTCCTTTTATTCTATGGTACTCACAATATTCATTCTCTTTGTATAATGGAGGTTTAATTTTTGGTTCTTGGTTTCTCACTTTGAGTAATGTGATAAGTTTAGCTTGGATCAATTTTTGCAAGGTAAACTCAAGAGATTCCTCTAAAGGAGTGTATTTCCTTTTAGGATAATTATTTTTCCTGGGTGGTCTTCTACCACCTTAATTTTTTTAAGGATTTTTTGTTGTCAATTACAAGGTAGGTTGAATATTTTGAAATTTATTTGCATCTACCACACCATCATTAATAATGTTCTTGTTTCTAGTCTATATCAGGTAGTCTTATCTTTAGATGTTGAAGGATTATCCTTAGGATATTTAGAATTTTTTACAAGACCCTCATCAATGAGATCCTTTTCAATTTTCATTCCCTTTTCAATAATCTCATCAAAGGTACTAGCACATTGAATTCTTCAATGGAAATCCAATTTGGTGTTTAGGTTTTGGGTAAAAATGTGAACAAGTTTCTTTTTAGGAATAGGATAAGGGAATTTTATTTCCATGTTTCTCCACCTTTGTAAGAAGGACACAAAGTTTCACCCTCATTTTTTAATTACATAGATCAGTCATGTGGATATTTTGTGTTCAAAGTTAGATGAAAAATGTGTAATGAATTTGTCTACCAAGTCATGAAAGGTCTTGATCCTATGGGGTAAATATGAAAACCACTCAATAGCTTGACCTCCTAAGCTTCTAATAAAGAGGCACATTAGATATATATCATCATAGGACACCTCAAGAAAATCTATACACAATTCCCTTGTGTATTCTCTTGGATCACATTTTCCCTTGTATTTGTCAAATCTAGGCATTTCAAAGTTTTGAGGAAAAGGGATCATATTCAAAGAATTATCAAAAGGATAGGGACATATGTCTTCCAATGTATAAATCTTCTTAGTGTTAGTGTTTCCCATTTCCATGTTTTCTATTTTTTATTGTAACTAGATTGCATTTGTTGGGCCAATTCATTTGCAAATGTTGATGGAGGTGCACTTGTGTGAATTTAATATTATTGGTGTGATTGACTTGGTGAAATATAAAGTTATTGGGGTTGACTAGGTGAAATGTATTATTGGTGTGATTGACTTGGTGAAATATAATGTTGTTGGGGTTGACTTTGTAGAATTTAATGTTGTTGTGCTTGACTTGGTGGAATGGTAAAATTTCATGTGTTTAAGGTACCCATGTTTAAATAAGATATAGAGAATGTAGGTAATTGTTCTAGTGTAACTTGATCTTGAAGTGTCTCTTGATAAGTTTTCCATCTAACTTATAATGTGTTAGGTGGAGGTGGTGGTGAATATGTGAATGTGGTAGCCAGATTTTTTTATGATGTTAGAATTGGATCGAGTTGACTTGTTTCTCCCTAAATGTTAGGTGTAGAGAAGTTTATGAGATATTTATCATATTCTTGGATAATTTGAGATGGTATGTTAGCACCCTTTTGGAGTAACAGTTCAAGGCAATTATTGAGGTTTGTACTAAAAATAAGATTGAAAATTTTCATTTCTTTAGGGTCTTTCTCAAATCTTGTATGTCTTACAGTGTTGGCTCTCGATTGAGATCTTCATCAATGCAAATAGTCCATGAAAATGATGGGTGTGGAATTTCAGATGCATTGTGAGGTTGTTACTATGAATATGTTCCTTGAGGTGCTTGTTGTGAAGACGTCCCCAACTCATGTTAGGTACCCCTTATGGTTGTTTACATGTTTTACTCATTTTGATGTGCTTCCTCATTTTACTTATATTGAGATCTTGTAATTGACATATGCAATATAATCTACCTTAG
>VDFB02010492.1:0-41572 GCA_007258455.2 Sequoia sempervirens
GGATAACTTTCATATTTTCTAGGTTGTGGGGTTTCTCTTCTAGAGTCTATTCTCATTATTCCTTCCCTATGGTAATACATTACTTTGGCTATTAAAAATTTATATTTCTACACAATATTTGGTTATTGTTTTATTAATGTGGAAATCATCTACATTTTCCTTATTTACTCATTCATTCTTGAGGTAGTTACAAAATTTGGGCTACATGACTTTGTAATGCCCTAATATTTCACTCAAGATATTAATGGATAAAAGATGACTAAATAAAATTTTAAATACAAAAGTGGCATTAAGCTAGCCACACAACACTACAATATGCTCAAGGTGCCATAATAATATGTGATGACACTCTTGACACACACCAATGCACAATACATAGTGACACATGTGAAAGACTTAAAACACCATAGGACAAACACACAATGGTTGACATAGAAAATGAATCATGGGAGATAGAAAATCCAAAACTACCATTTTTTGGGTTTCTACAAAAATCTACAAGTATTCAAATGTCAAAATCCAATGTGGATGTGGAACTTAATCTCAAAGCCCTATTTCCTTTTTCCCCCACAATCTATTTTTTATATAATATTCCCAAATTCTCATATGGACCTTGGGCTCCTACTCAAGCTTGGGACTTGTTCCAATATTGAAGTTCCACTTGATCTCTAGGTCTTGCAAAACCATTAAACTATCTTTTAGGGTCTTTTGGTTCATTTCCGAACATAGGAACTTTTTCTAAGTCGTAAGTCCCTTCCAACCTCTAGGGCCCATAATCCAATGTTAAATACTCCTTTGTAGGATTTAGGTTAACACGTGGACATGGGAATTTTTCCCAAGTTCTAAGTCACATTTTCCTCTTGATTCTCACACTACAATCCAAAATTCCTTAACAACTATATAGGTGTAAAACCATTATCAAGACATGGAAATTTTTATTTTTAGTCCCTACAATCCATCATTTTATCCACCAATTCACCTTTTAACATTTAGAATTAGGTCTACACATGCACTTCAGACTTGTTTTCAAGTCCAAAGTCCATCAAAACTTCTATAACCCACCATGCACTTCCATAGCATGGGACTCAAATTTAAACCTAGATTTAGTTATAATAATAAGTCTCATGTATACTCTAAATCCCATGAACCCCCAATATAAGACCAAGGTTCCAATTTCTAGATCCTTATTGATACCTATGGTCCATAGATGTAAACATGGAATTATTTTTAAAAAGTGAGGCTTAAACTTCATTGTGAACATTGAATATTTTTTAGTTATGATTTTTAGTTTTGACCTAGCACTCAATGCAAGCTAGGTAAATCCTCAAATTTCATCTAATTCAATGCATTCCTCCATGCACTCATTTCACTCACAACTTCCTTGACTTATGAGTTATTAAAAAAAGGTTCAAGAAAATTCTCAAGGGATCATGGGTACCAACTTATCCACACAAGATCCTCTTGAAGGAAATGGTTCCAAAGGAATGAGGAAAAATTAACATTGGCTCCTTAACACAAGGGAAATAACTAAAGAGAAAAATATGAAAAAGGTGCTAAAAAATATTGTTCACTTTCAACACTCAATTTGAAACATGTTAAAAGAAAAGGTGGAATAGACATCCATCATGTAGTAGCAATATGATCCAACACATAAGAATCCATAACCATAATTGTAATATTAAATAATTTAATCCAAACATACATAATTAATATGATTTCAACATTATAAACAAACCAACCCTCACAACAGTAGTTGTAGAGAATACAAAATGATAACAATAATTAATTTATTTTAAAGGGTCTCATCCTAAACATGGATGAATCATAACCCACATCACAAATTACATCAAAGTACAACTATACATTGAATGAAAATGTTTCATGGACCCCATTTACAAATATTACACTAAACAATTAAATGAAACCATAACATAAATACAAGGTAGAGATTGCTCCCAAACATGGAAGGGTTGCATCATGGATGTCTATGCCACTCTAGGAAACCCCCAAGCTACAAAGAATAATATCATGGATGCACCACTATCAAGGTCAAGGCTCACACACATACAAAACATACATGGTAACACACACATGCCAAGAAAATCATACATCACATGTGGCAATACACTCCTAGTAAATTATAAGTTAATATATGGAACACATTCCAATCAATGCATATGCATAAAATATCACAAATCATGTAAAATAAAAAAATCTAAAAAATAAAAGGATGATAAATATAGCCATTGGATGAGTTTCATCACAATAGCTCTATAGCTCTATGAGAGTTGGGTATGCATCCTTGTCACCCCATGAGGGAACCCAATCAATAATATCTAGCAACTCATAGAGTGTGGAAAGTCCATCAATAATATCTATCAACTACTAAAGTCCAACATGTCCCTTACGCTCATACCAACCCTCCACAAGATCTCTTGGTGTATCATATACTAATCATCTTAGTTCATTTTAATTACCTAATGTGTTATTAATTATCACTTGATTAATAAATATTCACCCATTTTATCTTGTGATTATTTTGTATCCTAAAAAATATTGAAAGCCACCCCTTGTTGAACAAGACAACTAAGAGGGGGAGTGAATCAATTGTAGCAATTTTTAGCTTTTAGAACTTTCACTAGAAGTTATATCAATAAGCATTCACAAAACCTTTACTCTGTTAATGTGTTGAATCATTAAGTGCAGATGCAGAAACTGAAAGTTATAACACCATGCACACAATAACACTAGATTTATGTGGAAAACACAATGAGGGAAAAACCACGATGAGGATTAGCTCACAATATAAATAATTCAAAAATCAAATACAAAGGTTCACTGCCAAAAAGGCTTACTACTAGAAAGGCTCACTGCCAAGATAGGACACACTATCCAACAGGGACTTACTATCAAAGGGGTCATTGCCATAGAATTACAAAGAATATAGAATAGGATTGTCACAGAGAGAAAACTATCTCAATGTAATAGGAAATCCACCATAAATTTCTCACACTCTTGCAGTCTCACATAAAAGATGTTGGATGTCTTCAACACACTACCTTTGAAACCCTAACATGAAATTCACACTACACTACTCAAATTCACATCTCACATACATAATTCACATTTATCTTTCATCCATCTTGTCTTTCATCAACATCTCAACTTGTACTTATACCATCTTCAACCTTGAAACCCATCCAAGGTCAGCCATACACCATTTGTATTTACAATTTTAAATTAGGTTGGTGCCAAAATATTCTACAGTGGAATTATAATGAGGGTGACCCAAACATATACTTAATGAGGACCTAAATAAGTCCCAACATGCCTCAACATGCTTCCATGAACTTTGTGAGTAGTGTTTAACACAAGGTCATCCAACACAAATGTAAAACACATAAAACAATTAAGCACACGCATCCTTAACACAATCCAATCTTCTTGGACAACAAATTTCACTTGAACATGACCTCATCAACTTACTCTCTAAACCACAAGTCATGAAACCAAAATATGGAGAAATCTGGAGCAACTACATTTCTCCCATACCACAACCAAACACACTGAAATACACAGTTCACATACTAGTGAAGATATCTCACACTATACAATAATCCAGAAGCCCAAATTTTGGATATAGAAACTACCAACATCCATGAACAATACCTCAGATCTGTACAAGCATAGCAACAATACGGAGCACATCTCAAAGCATATACTAAATACCTATAGACCTTCTTAATTAAAATTTTCTCAATATCCTCAACATATACAATCAATAACCAACTTCCATGGCATAGTTGACATCAATGAAAACAACAACCAGTTGACATCAATGAAAACACCTTCATACTTGAAAAAAACTCCCCCTTTGTCATTGATGGCAACACATGATGTGAAAAACCATCAAAGACAACACAGCAATTTTGAACACATTTTCTCATGATTTCTTTCTTTTACTTTCTCTCCCCCTCTGTAGATAGACTTTTTCACATGATTCTTTCTCCCCCTTTGACATCAATGGCAAAGGAAAAATATATTTTACATTGTTCTTCCCCTTTAACGTTAAGAACATCACCAATACAAAATACTCCCCCTTAGGAGTACACCCAATCAATTGCGCAATGACAACACAAGACACTACCTACTCCCCCTAAGAGGTAGCCACCAACATCAGTCCAAAAAGAAGATAGTGTTGGAAGAATGAAGAATTGGAAGAATGAAGAATAACATCTCATTATGAATTTTTTTGTGTTGTCATTGATGTCACCATGTTATATGAGTTGCAATTGAAAGTTTAAGTTCAAGTTTGATCTGGTATTTTGAACCGGTATGCAATTATTATCCTCTAATATTTTGGTTCGCAATCCTTCGCTGATGATTATCATTGCTTGCAGTTTTGGGAAATAGTTTTTGGATGTTAGAAGTTTGTATATTCAAAATTTCATGTGCACAGCTGCTCGTATGGCGAGTTGGCATTACTCTGTTGTTGTATTTTGTCATTAGGTATATCCCTGGATGACCTAATCAATAGTCGATGTTGTGATGAATTAATTTTGTGTTACGGATGTATTTGTGACCTATCTTAGGTTCATGCTAACATTTTTTCGTGTACTACATGCTTGAATTGTTTTTCGAAAGATTTTGTACAAGCTTGATCCGACAATTAATCCTTTTGGTGAATAAGGGTTGTATCTAATCAGGCCAACCTAATTGATGCTTTTGGATGAATTAGATATATATATTGGATAGTTTTGAGATTGTTGGTGTGGCATTCTGTGAAGAGAGAGAAGTATGCAAAGATGATGAAGTGTGTAAAGTCAGTTTACTAAGCTTCAAAGGAACTAAATCAACACTTGTTAGGTGTAACTTTATCAGTTCATTTTCTAGTTGTAAGCCATTTTATATTGTATCTTTGTAGGTAGTGAGCCTCTTATTTTGGACAGTGAGTCATGGCAGTGAGCCACCCTTTGTAATATCTTATAACTAGTTTTCTATATTGTGAGCTAATCCTCACCATGGTTTTTCCCATTTTGGGTTTTCCATGTAAAAATCCTACTGTTCATGTGTTGTTTTCTTTTATGTTCTATTAATGCTCTTTCTCATTTTCATTGTTATATGCATTGGAGTATTTGGATGGTGTTTGTTCAATAAGTTTAAGAAGATATTGATTCACCCCCCCTTCTCAGTATCTTGGGTATTCAACAATTGGTATCACAGCTTGGTTCCCCTAAAGAAGACTAATAGCTTGAGAAAGATCTTGAAGATTAAACAAATGGATGACAAACAGGAACTCTAGGCTGCTCTTGAAGATCTTGACAAGGCTGAAAATGAAAATAGAGATTTGAAAGAAAATCTTGATGAGGCAAATGAATGCATCTGGAAATTGAAAGATCAATTGAATAAATTCAAAGAAAGACATAGAGAAGTAAGTGAGCAATTAAAACAAGCAAATGAAGGGATCATCGGATTGAAGGTGCAAGTGGAGGAAAAGAAGAGAATTGAAGAGTGTCTGAATACAATGGTGCAAAGCAAGACTGATGAATGCACAAGACTTGAACAAGAAGTGGTAAACATGAGAGCAGATCTGTAAAAAGAAAAACTTTGTGAAGATAAGTTCAAAACAAGCTCCACCAAGCTTGATGATTTGATTGTGGGACAGAAGCCAACTAAAGAAAAAGGTGGTTTGGGAATGGAACCAAGTGAAAGCTCTAAGGCTATGCAGACCTCAAACAGAGTGGATAATCAAAAGACTCAAAATAAAGGAAAGCAAGCCAGAAATCCAAGAATCTTTGCTAGAAGACCGCCTATTAGACAGCCAAATGCTCAAAGGTACCCATCTTTCAATGGTGTTTTCTTTTCATACAATAAATTTGGTCACAAGGAAATGGAGTGCAGAAGTAGAATAAACCAGTATGCTAGTTCCTTCTCTAGACAATGTTTTGCATGCAAGAAAGTTGGACATAGAGCTAGTGAATGAAGAACTCAAATGATGAATTGGTCTAATGGAGGTAGAACGAATCGATCTTTTGTTGGCTACTGCTATACATGTAATAAGTTTGGACACAAAGAAAATCAGTGCAAATCAAGGGTTAATGGAGGTCAAACAAATTAGAAAAATGTTGTTTGCTACAACTACAACAAACCTGGACACATTTCAAGAGTATGCAGAAGTAAAGGGGGAAAGCAATCTGATCCAGTAAAGAAGAATGAACCAGTGAAGACAATTGACAAGAATTAGGTTAAGCAAGAAATGAACAAGATATGGAAAAAGAAAGAATAGCCAGTAACATCAAATGTGTATGTGCCCTCATCTGGTGCAAACAATTCCTCTAGTAATTAGACCTAGCATGGTCTTAGGGGAGCATTAATAGAAAATTGTTTAAACCCCCTGGATATCTGGTGTGTTAGACATTGGCATAAAGATATGTTGTAAATAATGAATAAACAGAGCTTATGCAAAAGGAACCGAAAGAAAATTTGTAGGAATGATCATTTGCGGAGAAAATTATGATTTTTCAATGTAGTGAAGAAGGTTTTTATCATCTTTTTGAATTTTGTTGCATTTAATATGAATTAGGGTTGCTCATTGATCTATAAAGTGGATTTGTAAGGAATTTTGATCACTTGTGCATTTGAAGAAAGTGGAGAGCGATGTGGAGCATTCTTGAGGCGATTTGGAAAGTGAGTTGTACATACCCTAGTTCTAGTTTGCACGAAGTAAAAAGGTATTTTACTCTTTTGTGTTGTTGTGGGTTTGTGTGAATCTTCTTTCTAAAATCATTAGAGCTCGGTTTGTGAAAAATGGCAACTCCTAAAGTTGAAAATGTGTCAAAAAGACCTAGACCTTCGTACAAGAAGTATTCCATGAAGGTATTCGAAGATGACCCTTTGGGTGCCTTCTCATTGATTCCTCATGATGTCATGCCCACTAAAGACACTAGAATGTACATCTGAGTTAAGACTAAGGAGTACAATCACAACAAATTGATAGATATATGGCAGAATGAGCTCACCGGGGATGATTTCTTGATAAAACCTGAGTATGCAAATATTGTTGCGAAGAACTTGGATAGGTGGAATTATTTTCCTAACTTTAGCTCCACTATTGATGACAAGTATGTTAAACCAGCTCTTAACATAATGCATGATAAGTTTTTGTGGACTGACAAACCTCACCTAATAACTAGAGAAGTGATTAAGGTAGTTACTGAACTCTGTGATACCGGACTGGTACCGGTGTTCAAGTCTATGAAAAATGAAGTGGTGATGGAACTCACTGGTGCAACATTTGACAAAAGGGCTCTTCCAACAGATCATATTACCAATCATGCTATGAAGTATGCAACTATAATAATTGGTCACAATATCTACTTCACAAATAGGGAAAACAATTTGTCAGCTATAGCTATATACACTAGATATGGCATGGCAGAAAATGGTGTAGAATATGATCTGTGTGAACTTCTTTAGCAGCAATTGTTTGAAAACTTGAAGAGGACAAGGGAGAAGAAATATGCATTCAAGTTTGGTTTCGTGATTGTTTGTCTATTGTTCTACTTTCTTAGAAGACTTCCCAGAAGAGATGATGTGGTAATATGGGATACATCAAGACTTGTTGCACATCAAATGTTTGATTACGTGCACAGCTTGGATGATTTTAAGAGTCAAGATAATGCCCTGACAGCATTCTTTGTTGTATTCAAAAGCAACATGAATGAACGTGAAAGGATTCCTAGGAAAGTTGTTGAAAAGTATAAGAATGACATTATATTTCATGGCTCCTTTGATGAGTGCATGATTGAAGTTGTTGAATCTAGGATTGTCTAGATTCAACCATTGGGTTATGAAGCTATAGAGGATGAAGTAGAAGGCTATGTACAAGTTTTGTTGAAAAGTACAAAAGATACTAGTGAACCCAGAGTGGGAACTTATGAGGAAAAATCTATGGAAAATCACTTGAATCATAAGAATCTTGTGATAAGAAAGAATGTAGATGAAATGCTTAGAAAGGTTGGCTTCACTAATGAACAGATTACACAAGGAAGAGCCATGGGAGAGAAAATGGCTAGAGAATCATCAGGACTAAGGAGATTCGGTAGGACTACTCCTTCAAAACCAACCCCAGCCCCTACATTAGTGAAGATAGAACCCAGTGATTTTGGTAAAGGTAAAGGTTCAGCTCCTTCTGGACCCAATAAAGATCTGGTAAAAGGAAAGAGACTCCTCTGGTGGCACCAATCAAGAGAGGTAAAAAGGAAAAGGCAACAAGGGAAAAGAACCTCAGTATCACCGAAGAGCGAGAAGAAGAGAAGGAAGACCCTGGAGCTAAATTGGTAAGAAAGAAGAAAGGGAGCATGTCCTTTGGTGAAGGTGCTTCACAGGAAGCAAGTGTTGGATCTAAAAGATATAATTTTGTGTCATCCTCTGAAGAAGATGAAGAACAATATTTTGGTGTTCATTTGCACACCAAACCATACTCAAAGAAGGCAAAGGTGTTAGAAGAGGCATCTCCAGACCAGGAAGAACAAAAGACCTCACTAGTAAGACCTATTTCCCCTCTTAGATTAGAGGAATTGGTTAATAGCTTGGTACATTTTGAAGATATGTTGTAGCCTACAGCAGAAATTTATACTCAAGTAGGTAGAGAGGACATGAAAACATTAATTTTGTATATTATTCGGTATGTTATCACTTTGGAAGTCAGTTGGTACTATGTTAAGAACAATATGCCTGAAAAATTGTGGGAGGCCCTGATGAAGAGGAGATCAGAGGCTGTTGAGTTGGAAGAGAAGATAAGAAATGAGGCATTTGAGAAAATTGGGCCCTCTTTGACCCCAAATGACTTGGAAACCTTGAAGAAGGTATGCTCAAAGATGTTTCGGATGAAGAAAAGGGTAAACACTTTGATGAATAAAGATAAAAAGAAAATAAAGAAAATAAAGAATGAAACTGTAGAAGCCATCAGGGGTATGGCTGAGAAATATGGCATGTTTGGTGCACCCCCATCTGGTTCTGCACCTAAATCAAGAGAAAAGAATTTTACAGAGGTTAAGGAAGACATTCCTTTGAGTACAGGTGATACAGACATTCCTCCGGAAATAAATGATACAGATATTCCTCTGGAAATAGGTGTTACAAATGATCCTCTGAAGATAGAGAAACAGAATGAGGAAGAAGTTGAACCAAAGAAGCATGATGTTGTCCCTTTGGAGCTAGCTAAAGGAGAAAAAGATAAAGATAAAGGTGAAAGGGATGAAAGAGAAAGAGACAAAGATGAAAAAGAGGAAGAAAGAGTAGAAGAAGAAGAAAATGTAGAGGAAGAGGAAAGAGTAGAGAACGAAGAAAGAAATGGGGAATCTACCAAGAAGAATGAAAAAGAGTCTAGAAGTTATACAAGATTGTGAGTCTGAATCAAATATTTTATTTTCTTACTATATAAATTGGCTAGATGCCACATAGAGGATCAAAGATCTCATGGGTTCCATTGAGTCCCAGTTGACAGTTGTTTCTAGTACATATAGTGCATCTAAAGATAGAGACAGGTCAACCCAGAATGCTATCACTACTCACAGAGAGAAATTATTTATTCTACAGAAGCAGAAGGAAGACATCATTAGAAGATTCAGTTAGTTAGGTGACCTTGTGAGAATGGAGTACACTCTGGTGGCCAATGCTTTGGTAAATGCAAAAAAAATAGAAAAGATCAATCTGATTCCAAGCACTTTGGATGATGCAAAAGAAAGTCTAATGGAATTAGAATCTCTAAATAGAATGTTGATATCTACTAAGAAGATTTGGGAGAATGGTAAGACAACATGTCAAGGTATTCTCAAGGAGCTTCAATGCATGCCTTCCTTTGGGTAATGATTTTTTAGTTTTCGTATTTTTGGACTGCCCTTTGTCCTTGATGTCAAAGGGGGAGAGAATGTCATGGAGTGAAAAGGGGAGCATGTGTTGCACATAGGAGGTTTTGTAAATTATTTTGGCACATGTTTCCATCAATGACAAAGGGGAAGATTGTTGGAAGAATGAATAAGAACATCTCATTATGCAATTTTTTGTGTTGTCATTGATGTCACCATGTTATATGAGTTGCAACTGCAAGTTTAAGTTCAAGTTTGATCTGGTATTCTGAATCGGTATGCAGTTATTATCCTCCGGTATTTTGGTTTGCAATCCTTTGTTGATGATTATCATTGCTTGTGGCTTTGGGAAATGGTTTTTGGATGTTAGAAGTTTGTATATTCAGAATTTCATGTGCACAGGTGCTCGTATGGCAAGTTGGAATTATTCTGTTGTATTTTGTCATTAGGTCTATCCCTGGCCAACCTAATCAATAGTTGATGTTGTGATGAATTACTTTTGTGTTGCAGATGTATTTTTTACCTATCTTAGGTCAATTCCAACATGTTGTTGTGTGCTACACACTTTAATTATTTTTGGAAAGATTTTGTACAAGCTTGAAGTCGATAGTTAATCCTTTTGGTGAATAAGGGTTGCATCTAATTAGGCTGACCTAATTGATGCTTGCGGATGAATCAGACATATATATTGGATAGTTTTAAGATTTTTGGTGTGGTGTTGTGTGAAGAGAGATAAGTATGTGAAGATGATGAAGTGTGTAAAGTCAGTTTACTGAGATTCAAAGGAACTAAATCAGCACTTGTTAGGTGTAACTTTATCAGTTCATTTTTTGGTTGTAAGCCATTTTTATATTGTATCTTTGTAGGAAGTGAGCCTCTCATTTTGGACAGTGAGTCCTAGTAGTGAGCCACCCTTTGTAATATCCTATAACCAGTTATACTATATTGTGATCTAATCCTCACCGTGGTTTTTCCCATTTTGGGTTTCCACGTAAAAATCCTGGTGTTCATGTGTTGTGTGCTTTTATGTTTTGTTAATTCTCTTGCTCATTTTCACTATTATATGCATTGGATTATTTGGATGGTGTTTATTCAATAAGCTTTAAAAGATACTAATTCACCCCCCTCTCAGTATCTTGGGTATTCAACAGATAGATCAGTAGATCCACTGGACTAATGCATCTTCATATGCATCTAGTTCAAGAAAGGGGGGGGAATAACCCCTAACTTCTCCTAGAGATACTCAAAAGTATATTTAGGAAGAGCCTTAGTAAATATTTCAACAATATGATCCTTTTTAGGTACATACTCAAGCTTTACTTCATTTTCCATGACCTTTTCTCTCAAAAAATGATACCTTATTGATATATGCTTTTTCCATGAGTGCATCATTGGATTCTTTGAAATGTTAATTGCACTTGTATTATCATAGAAAATAGAGATGGGATCATCATAAATTACTCTAATATCCTTCAATGTCTATCTCATAACTTGTGTATAGCAAGATGTTGCAGCAATGCACTCAGCTTTTGCAATGGATAAGGAAATTGAATCTTTCTTTTTGCTTAACCATGACACCAGTCTACAACCAAGAAATAATGCACCACCACTTGTACTTTTTTTATCATCAACACACCCTACCCAATCTACATCTATATAAGCACTTAGTGTAAAATCAGTATCCCTAGGATACCATAAGCCATAATCTAGAGTGTCATTTAGATATCTAAATATCCTCTTAATAGCTACAACATGTGTTTCTTTAGGATCCTCTTGAAATCTAGCCACAAGACAAATTACATGCATGATATCCAATTTGGTAGCAATTAAATATAGTGGTCCTCCAATAATTGATCTATATTTTCTCTGATCAACCTTAGGTGAATCATCCTTTACTCAATTTGCAACCAGTCGCCATAGGAGTGCATACCGGTTTGGAAACATTTTTCATATAAACTTATCATGCACTCTACTTAGGGCTATTCTCACAAACTTATTTGAATTTATCCTTGATCTGCACTGGTTAGCCTTATGTCCAAATTTATTGCATGTGTAGCAATAACCATGAAAGGAATGAATCATTCTATCAGTATTGAATCTATTAATCATCATACAAAATTATTGTGCAGTCTACTTAGGACTATTCTCACATACTTCGCATCCATTTCACTATAAAAATCAACGAACCAGTTCCACACATCTATCTTTTTTTGTACAAGGTTTTCATACTCTTGCTTCACCAAGAAATTATCCCCAATTAACTCCTTTAGCCATTGATTCTTGAGTACTTGATGATCAAATTCTTCCAATTTACCATGAATGTAGGTTCTAGTGTCCTCGATGTGCAAGACATAATTTGGAATTTGTGAAAATGCACCGACAAGGTCAATGTCAAAAACCTTCCATGAAGTCCTTTTGAATTCTGATCTAGGTCTCTCAGAAGTCTCAACCATGGAACTAGGGTTTGATGCCAGATGCTTTGAATCACCTTCAAATCTTCTTTAGCTCACTTTTCTTTCATCAAATGTGTAAAAGTGATTTAACTTGACTTAGAATTTTACTTTATACTTTATTGATTTTCCCTAATTTTGCATTTATTGCATTTGATCTTCAAAAAGCTGATAAACCCCTTATGAATACCTTGTAAACCCAAAAAAGCTCTGCAAGTCTTCAAACTTGCATGTTTTCTACCGAAATCTTTTTCAACACCTTTAGATTGTCATTTTATATCATATATCTTTGTGTCACTACTTGACACCTCATATATCAGGGTTTTGTTAGTTCTCTATAATTGCTCCCCCTAAACCCATTATTGGATTTAGTTTTTAGAAGAATTATTTGTACTAGATGGAGGTTCAGATGTGTTTGGTTCATTCTTGTTCTCAAATTCTTCCTTTTTCTTCCAAATTTTCTCCATTTCTTTCTTGACTTCAATAGGATCAATTTTTTGTATTGGTTTATTCCTCTATTTTGGATTAGATTTCCTCCCATTTTTAATTCTACAAAATCTTGAAATATGTCTTGTTTTATTGCAAGTGTACCTTTTTCTGACCAAACTTATTTGAATTTATCCTTGATCTACACTGGTTAGCCTTATGTCCAAAGTTATTGCATGTGTAGCGATAACCATGAAAGGAATGAATCATTGATCTATATCTGCTCTGATCTCAAACTCTTTTTTCATTTCTTCAACAAAAAATTTTCACATTATTTCATTTCCTCCAAAGATAATATCATCAACATATACAACTACTATCAATATTTCATCATTTTCAATTTTGAAATAAAGATTGTTATCTCCAATACCTTTACTGAAACCTTGTTGAATGAAATATTTGTCCAACCTTGCATACCAAGCTCTAGGAGCTTGCTTTAATCCATATAAAGCCTTCTTTAATATGAAAACCATATCTAGTTGATCTGATAACTAAAATCCTTTTGGTTGTTCCATGTAGAATTCTTCTTCCAACTCACCATTCAAAAATGTTGACTTCACATCCATCTAGAAAACTTTAAAGTCCTTATGAGCAGCAAATGCCAAAAACATTTTGATAGCTTCCATCCTAGCCACCGAAGCAAAAGTCTCTTGAAAATATATACCTTCTACTTGTGAGTAACCCTTACACACAAGCCTTGCTTTATTTCTAACCACTTCTCCATTCTCATTCAGCTTGTTTTTGAATACCCATTTTTATCCAATTATGTTTTTATCTATCGGTCTAGGAACCAATTCTCAGGTTTTATTTTTCTCAATCTACATAAGTTCTTCTTCCATTTCTCTCATCCAATGCTCATCTTTACATGCTTCACTTACTGTCTTAGATTCAACTGTAGAAAGTAAACACATATTTATTTCAGCAACAATAGCATCTCTTCTTGTCAACACTCCTTTTCTCTTGTCTCCAATGATTTGTTCTTTGGAATGGTTCTTTTCAACATATTTAGGTGTCTTTGGGGACACCACCAAAGCTTCTTCTTCATTCTTCTTTTCTTGTTATTTAACAACTTCTTCTACTTCTTTGTAATTAGTTTCATCTGATACATATCCATCAACTTAAATTGAATTCTTCAATGCTTCATCAACCTTGACATTTGTGCTTTCTACAACCTTTCTCATCCTTTTATTGAAACATTTGTAAGCTTTGCTTCTAGTAGATTATCTAAGGAAAATACCCTCATCACATCTTGCATCAAATTTTCCTAGATTATCTTTGTCTCTTCTGATATAACATTTGCTTCCAAATACCTTGAAATACTTTACAGTAGGCATCTTTACATACCACAACTCATAGGGAGTCTTAGTGTTGTTATTTTTTGCTTGAACTCGATTAAACACATAAACGGCAGTGTGAATTGCTTCTCTCCAATAAACTTTTGGTAGACCCGCCTCAGTGATCATCATTCTAGTAGCTTCTTGAATCATTATGTTCTTTCTTTCAACTCCATTCTACTGAGGATTTCTAGGAGTAGATAATTTCCTTTTTATTCCATGAACTTCACAAAATATGTTAAACTCATTGGAGGTGAATTCACCACCTCTGTCAGACCTTAAGAATTTTATTTTCATGTCCATTTCATTTTCAACCATAGCATTAACAGGTTTTGTGATTTTTGGTAAATCTCTCACAGCTTGTATTGCACTGATTCTTACCATATTGTCAAAATTTATATTACACATCATCTGGTGCCATAGCCAACTATCATTAACCTGAGACATAAAGCAATTTCCATTTGCACCCTTAAGTTGATAAATGTTTCCTTCAAACTTCTTTCCAACAACAATCACAGTTTTGGATCCTTTCCTTAATTCACATTTCTTATCCTCGAACACAAGATTATATCCCTTACTACACATCTATCCAGCACTCAAAATATTATGCCTTAAACCCTTAACATAGTAGAGATCATCAGTATCATGCTTTCCATCAAAATAGATTGAACCTATCCCACAAATCTTAGCACTGGTATCATCTCCAAACTTAACGAAGCCTCCATCATATTTTTCAAGTTTAACAAAATTAATTTTGTCATCAATCATGTGATGTGAGAAGCCACTATCAACAACCCAGTAGTTCTTTTCTTGTTTAGCATGAAGAGCAGAGACTACAGTACCTTCAACTTTCTCCAGAGTGCTTTCCTTCACATAACTTTCATTATTAGCAGAAGTAGATTCATCTTTTATAGCCAATAACAAGCATTCATTATCATCAAAATCTCCATAATCAAACTCATCATTAGAAATACCAACATCTTCATTTACATAATATGCTCTCTTGATCATCTTTCCTTTGTTTGCTTTTCCTTCTCTATGTTTATTCCTCTCAGCTCTTTTAGGAAATCATGAAGCGTAATGACCTGTTCCCCCACAACTAAAACATTTGAAAGGTAACTTACCTTGATACTTACCATAGCCATTTTCATTCTTCTTACAAAGTTAGCTTCCACTTCATCAATGTTTTCTTCATCCAGATCTTCAACTTTTGTAGCCCTGAAAGAAGTTTTTGTCTTTGATCCATTTCTCAAACTAGGCTTTCTAATTTCAAATGAGGTTAGAGTACCCAACAATTGATCTTTAGTATAGGTCTTATAATCTACAAATTCCTCAATAGCAGATACTTTTTCACTATATGCATCAAGGAGAGTTTTGAGAATCTTCTTTACTATCCTGGATTCCTCCACTTCTACACCAAGTGGACTCACATTCCACCTACTAGCTCATCCACTCTCTGTACGTAGTATTTAATGTTCTCATCTTCAATCATTTGTAGGATCTTGAATTGTGCCTCCAAGTTATGCAACTTTTCTTCTTTAACATTTCCATCTCCTTCATGAATTTTTTCCAATGCATCCCAAACCTATTTAGCAGTCTTCAGATTCATAACTTTAACTAATTTTAAATGTGAAAGACTATTCTTCAGATTATATTTTTCCTTATTTTTTGCTTCATGCACCTTGGCCTCATCAACAATACTTGGACCATTAGAAAGAGCATAGTATGGAGTCTTATAAGCCTTCTTAACATCATATCCACAATATTCCAAATATCCTTCCATCTTTTTCTTCCAGAAAGTGTAGTCGGTGCCATCAAACTTAGGGCACTTAATAACTATCTTGTTCACCATCCTGAACCTTCCTTAAGTGGTTAAGCTCTTCCAAGGAACCAAGCATTGATACCAATTGTTGAACAAGACAACTGAGAGGAAATTTGAATCAGTTAT
This sequence comes from Sequoia sempervirens, assembly GCA_007258455.2. Lineage (NCBI taxonomy): Eukaryota > Viridiplantae > Streptophyta > Pinopsida > Cupressales > Cupressaceae > Sequoia > Sequoia sempervirens. The sequence goes on from VDFB02010492.1 coordinate 16,088, forward strand.
AGCAACTTTTAGCATTTAAAACTTTCACCAAAAGTTAGATCAATAAACATTCACAAAACCTTTACTCTGTTAATGTGTTGAATCATTAAGTGCAGAAACTGAAACTGAAAGTAATAACACCATGTACACAATAAAACCATATTTACATGGAAACCCAATGAGGGAAAAACCACAGTGAGGATTAGCTCACAATATAAAGAATTCCAAAACCAAATGCAAAGGCTCACTACCAAGACAAGACACACTGTCCAACAAGGGCTTATTGTTAGAGGGCTCACTGCCACAGAATTACAAAGAAGATAGAAGAGGATTGTCATAGAGAGAAAACTATCTCAATGCAATAAGAAATCCACCATAAATTTCTCACACTCTTGCAGTCTCACATGAAAGATGTCGGATGCCTTCGGAACCCTAACATGAAATTTGCACTGCACTTCTCACATACATATCTCGCATCTATCTTTCATCAACATCTCAACTTGTACTTATAATGTCTTCAACCATGAAACCCATCCAAGGTTGGCCATACACCATCTGTATTTACAAATTTAAATTAGGTTGGCACCAAAACATTCTACAGTGGAATTAGAATGAGGGCGACCTAAACATATACTAAATGAGGACCTAAATAAATCCCAACACACCTCAGCATGCTTCCATGAACTTTGTGAGTAGTGTTTAACACAACTTCGGCCAACAGTAGTGTAAAAAAATTAAGCACACGCATCCTTAACACAATCCAATCTTTCCGAACAACAAATTTCACTTGTACATGACCTCATCAACTTACTCTCAGAACCACAAGTCATGAAACCAAAATATGGAGAAATCTGGAGCAACTACATTTCTCTCGGACCACAACCAGACACGTCAAAATACACAATTCACATACTGGTGAAGATATCTCACACTGTACAATGATCCAGAAGCCCAAATTCTAGATATATAAACTACCAATAGCCATAAAAAATACCTTAGATCTGTACAAGCATAGCAATGATACGAAGCACATCCTAGAGCATACACTAAATATCCTTGACATATACAATCAATAACCAACTTTCATGACATAGTTGACATCAATGACAACAACAACCAGTTGACATCAATGAAAACACCTTCATACTTCCAACACCCCTTTCCTATCAAATAACTCTATCCTAAATGTCCAACACTCGAATTTTACAAATTGGGTTTGGCAAAAAAAAATCAATGTAAAATTTCATGAAACTTTTCCAAAATATGGATAATACTAAAAGATTAAGGAGACAACACGTTTCAAAAAAAAATCATTCATTTGAGGTCTAAAATGCATTTTTCTATTTTTCTTCAATAGGTCAAAGCCATAATAATTCTCAAGCCTCCATTAATGGAGTCACATGATACCTTAAAAATAACTAAAAAAAATTGACTTTTAAGTGAAAAGAAACTTCCAAACTTTAAAGATACCCTTTTGATCTAAAAATGCACAACTTGCTTTCACTAGCAATTTTTTCTAAATTTTCAATACACATGATTTTAGAAAATTTTATCCTTGACCTTAAAATGCAAGTTTTTAAAATTTAAGACATATAAATTTAAATTTAAATCAAACTCTAAATAATTCTTATAAAATGAAACTATGTGACTCTACCTAATGTGGATATGGCTAACGGAAAATATTTCATTTTCAAATTAATTTTAAATAGAATATTACCTCTTTCTAAGTTTGCAACCAAAGGAGAAAATTTGCCTCAAGAGCAACACATGCTCATGTAGCTAAATTCTCACTTCCAAGTAATCCCACTCAAATCATATCAATTTGAATCTCACTTCAAGAAATTATATCCACAAGTTCTATCCAAATATTTTATTAAGGGGAAGAGAGAGGATTTTTGAGCAAGAAGCACAAAATTGAATGAATAAAGAAAAAATCTTCTATTTTCCTTCAATCATTTTTTTATTTTTTCTATTTTTTAAATTTTTATTTCCTCTTTTCTTGTCTTCTTTATTTTTAATGATTCCTTTTGGCCAAAGTTACATTTCAATAATAATTAAAAATTAACTAAATAGGTTGTATGTTAATTTAGATATAACTGATAACTTTATGTTGACTAGGAAAGTATATCAATTAAATTATATTATATTATATTATAACGAGAAATTATTTTACTAATACAAATATCTCATTTCAAAAGAGTAATTAAATACATTTAATTTTCTTCTAACCAAAATAAAATAATACAATAGACCTTTTTCTATGTAAGAACTAAATATTCCACAACCATTGTAAATACATATTTTGAAGTTGAATTAAATGTAATGCAAAAGAGAAATCAAACACATCCAAAAGGCCTTAACTACACTTTACAAGTTTCACAACATACAAATTCTAAAATCACCACCAATTCATATCAAGTTAATGTAAGGATTCACAAGAGCCAAGAAGGGTGAGATGGCTAAATAGAATCCATGTTAACTTCTCCACATATCAACCATTGGTCCAACACTTGTAAATTTCTTGTGCACTTAGGTTAAACATTATGTGTACCCACTCCACATTCATAGTCAAAGCAACATAATCCAACCAATGTGGTAGCATATCATCACATCTACTATAAATGATATCTATGACTAGTATGATCTAGGAAATAAAATGCATTATCAATAATAACACTTAATTTACAAATGTTAAAATTATCTAACATACATGATCACAACATATGCCCTTTGTTAACCTAAGCCCATCTATCATTTGGATTGTGGAACCTGAGATAGTTGACCAATCCCCTACCAAACCCTCACCGGTTGTTTTGTCGGCCCTAAAATAAAGAACCCTCTCATCGCTAGCCATCCCAAGGATTTCAAGCTTAAAATTCATGTCAAAAAGAAGAAAGGCGAGATGGGGTTGGCTCATTCCAAAGCTATTGAAGGGCTTTGTGAGTTAAAAAATACACCCACCAAATCCAAATCCAAGATAGAACTAAAAAAGGGAAAGGACACCACTTTCCAGGTAAAGGAACCCCCCACAGACGAAGAAGATGAGGACTCTACTGACAAAGATTCTCAAGGGGATACGGTGGTGGCTGCAAGTATTGGCATTGGGGTTGAGCAGAAAATTGTTTGTGGTTCCAATATACTAGAACAGCATAAAAAGGAGGTGCATGTTGATGATATTTCTAGTAGTCGGATCAGGATGATGGTCGAGAGGAGAGAAAACAGGATAATATTGAGGAGACAGAAGAGCATGTTGAAAGACCAAGTTTTTTCCCTGAGTTAAATAGGATGATCTAAGAGGAATCCACACTAATTTCATCCAATCATTGAATTTAGGTGGAGGAGACTACCAAGGTGGAAGCTGCCAAAGATGAAGACCCCAAAAATCTGGTTGCTTGTGTTTCTAAACTGGAAAGAAAGTTCATAATGCTGACTCGGTTCACGATCAAAATCATCCACCACTCTTTTGTTACTCTGTCAATGGCGCTGAAATAAGAGGTCAACAAGAAGGTTGTCGAGGTTGAATCTAGCAAAAATTGGGTTGGGGGTGATGTTTTGAAACTCCTCATGGAGGAGTAGGAGGGAATAGCTAGGTGATGGGTGGTGTGTGGTTTATTGTCGGGTGAGCTGTCTTTTTGCTATTTTTTTATGTCTCTATTCTTGATTATGTTGTTACTAGTTTTTTTATTTTTTTATCTAAACTTTGGCCCTTGTGGTCCCTTGTGTTTAGGGTACTGCACCCTGTAAATGTGGCTTATATTATCAAAAACATATGCACCCCATAATGCATAGTCAAAAATACAATGCTAGTACATAACCTCATCAAAACACCTTGATGGTCATACAAAGAATCTCCATAAAAGAATATAAAATGCACCATCAAAACACCTTAATGGCACAAAAAAAACATAAAAAATTTGATGTAATGGTGTATAACACATGAATCACATAATAAACTAATAAAACATCAATAGAATATATCATATGAATCAAAATGAACATAAGGAGAAAATAAGAGTGGGCATTAAATGAATTATTCTTTTCTTGGATGGCATCATGAACTAAAAAAATTCTTTGTCAAAGCAATAAATATTCATTTTATTTTAGGGAGTAAGTTGTTGGTGTGAATATGGTGTTTTACCTATCTAGTCCACTAGTAGGTCCTAGGAATCCTTCTAGAAGTCTTAGTTGTCATTTATATCATATCTTATTTATTGGCATTTAAATCTTGAGTCCTAAGTCATCTAATATTAGTTGAGTTAGTTGTCTCATGTTATTGGATTTAGACACATGTCATGATATTGTCTAATCCTATCTCTCACCTTGTCTATTTAAGCAATGCCATTATGCATTTGTATCATATCATATCAAGAAATCTATTGTCTTTTTGTTTCAATACTCTCTTGTGGAAGGTTATATTTATTTTTGCATGTGATTCTAGGGTGTGAGTTTATTTTTAGCTCCTACATGGTATCAAAGCATCAATCCTACAAACACCTTCTCAAATCTTAGGGTAATTTTGTGCATGATCTATTGCTAGATTAAAAATATTGGTGGATCTTGAAAAGTTTAGTATGCTCTTCTCTTGCATCATATGATTACCTAGAGAATGAGAAAAACTTGATAGAAATACTAGATTTAGGGTTCTTTTTTATGGATTTGTATTGTAGATTTATTTTAGAGAATTGTGGGTCAAACGAACCCTTCCATTGAATCCAAAAGGCCCAAAAACCTCTATTTTCATATAAAATACTTCATATTTTGAATAAATAAAAATTTGGTGATTTTTTAAAAATTTTGGGTTACTCTTAAATTTAATGGTCAAATGACCACCACAAAGGATTGTGTTAAATTTGAGGGTTAAACAGATGTCATACCAGCACTTGTCCTAGTCTATCAACTTCTGGTTGCATGGGGAAACTACTTGCCAGCCCCTAGGGGTTTAATTTTGGCACCTCAAACCTTGATTGGGCAATTTAAAAAAAAAATCGCCATAACTTTTGACTTGGATAAATTGGATTTAGCAAACGAGATATCCTCAAAAAGCTGGTCTAAGAAATTTCCAGTGGTGTAGGTTTTATTATCATATTTTATTGCTAGAATATTCTATTTTTGTTTGAATTTAGATCTCCCATTTAGGCCTTCAAGCTCATTACTTTTGTCATGGATCTTTTTTTTTCACGATTCTTGCGGTATCAAAAAGGCATTGAGGATATGTATTTTTTATCCATGCACTTTTCCATATTTAAAGGTATATTTTATTCAGTTTTTACAAATATCTCATTGTGGCTCATTACTTGGACATCTTAACACCTAAAGAAGTTATATCTTTTTGGGAAGGCTTTATTTATAGTATTCATCATGTTTGGGGGTTTCTAATTTATTTTCAAGGTTTCTATATTTGTAAATTTGGAGATTTATCTTGGTCATTATGGGTTTTTTATTTCATTCGTATCTAATCATCTTGGAAAGGGGAAACTATAAACAATGGAGACATGTCATTATAAAACATCTTTGTTGGCTTCATTTGTTGTCATATTTGTATGGTATCGTTTCCCCTTCAAGTACACCTAGTAAAAAAATTGCTTGGAATTGCAAAAGAGATCATGTCTTAGGAGTTATTGCTATGTATGTTAATGATGAAATTTTGAATTCTCTTGTTTATTTTGAGTGTCCTCATGCTCTTTGGACTAAAATTTGAGAGATATATGGAGATCCTAATACTCATCCATTTTCAGATGATCCTATTTTAGACTATATTGTGTCTCTTTATATTTCAAACAGGATACCCTATAAAATGATAGTATTCAAGAGTTTGATTCTTTGGAGTACTTTGAATCTTCAGAAGATGAGGATCATGTTTCTTTAGATGCTCCTTGTTCTCTATTAGAGACGATTTTTGTACCTTCACCTTCAGTGATTCCTTGTGCAGAGTCATTTATTGAGGGATTCATTGATTGAGGCTCCCATAATTCTTGTTCAATGGGACCTTTCATATTCTATTGCTTCATCAAAGTTCAAAGTTTCTTCTTTGAAAGCTTCCAATGATTATTTGTAGTAACTCATTGTCTTTTAGATATATCTTTGTGGGATGATTTATTGACAAGTATTTTTGACTTGTTTGTGGAGTCTCACATTTTAGATTTGGAGGATGCATTTAAGGATTTATTTATCCTCTTTGATGACAATCATTGCACTGCTATTTTTAAATCATCATTATCTTTAGATATTTTTCTACATCAATTTTGAAATAGTCCTAGTTTTTCACCTTCTTTGATTGGGCTTGTACCTAATTCGATTGTGGCATCTCCATCTTTAGTGGATGAGGAGACATTATTAGACTTCATGGGTCATCATACATCTTCATGCCTCATCCTATCAATTTGTATCTATAATGGGAAGCATTCCTACATATATACTTTGTTTTGTTTCTTCTAAAAGGGAGACAAGTTCTTTGTAGATATTAGATCATGTTTTATCTTCAAGGGGGGGCGGGGGGGGTTAATAGTCTCTCATGCTCCCTCTTATGGGGGTATCGATTGTATATTTATGGTGGATATAGTCCTTGGGGGTGTTGATGAGTCCTCCTTTCATCACTTCTTTTGTCACTTGTATATGATTATTTTCATGCATTCTCTCTTTAGGATTTTTCTCCCACTAGGTTTTCTTCTTTTCTTTGTTTATGAGAGATCATTTTTATATGGGTAACTAACATGGCCTAGTAATTGTGACCCATCCTTACATCCTTGCATCATTTTCATTAGTTTTTTCCTCCCTAAGTTTCACTCAAGGTGAGGTGTTGGTGTGAATATGGTGTTTTAACTATCTTATCCACTAGTAGGTCATATTCATATGTTAAGTTTACTTAGGACCTATGAATCCTTATATAATTCTTAATTTGTATTTAGATCTTATCTTATCTTTTGAAATTTAATTCTTGAGTCCTAGGTCATTTAATATTGAAGTTGAGTTAGTTGTCTCATGTTATAGGATTAAGACACATGTCATGATCTTGTCTAATCTTATCTCTCACCTTGTCTATTTAAGCAAGGCTCTTGTATATTTGTACCATATCATATCAAGAAAGCTAGTACCTTGTCATACTCTCTTGTGGAAGGTTATCTTTTATTTTTCCGGTGATTCTTGGGTGTGAGCTAATTCTCAACTCCTACATAAACAACATAAATTTGGGGGGATTGAAAGAGAGGATTAAATGAATGTCTATTTGAATTGAGGTAATATGAAATCATGAAAAGGAATAACCCATATATAGATTAGAGGGGATTAAGAGGATATTATGATTATTAGATTCATATATGAAAGAAGAGAAAATTTATAGGAACTTCTATAGTCATATATAACAATGTTATTTTATTCAATAAAGTTGTATTCTATTATAGAAATCTATACATTTATTATGTTCATGTTATATTTTTTGCTTCCATATTGTGTGTGTCTATGTGATTGAGTGTTAGGCTACTAGATTAGGTCATCTTCCATTAGACTCCCTAGTCTAGGCTACATAAATTGGTATTATATTTGAGGTATTTGTATTGTTTTATATTTTGGGAGGATCTAGATATTTCTTATAGGTGTGATGAAATACTATAACTATAGAGTTAGGAGAGAGAGAAGGAGAGAGAGAGAGAAAATAGTGTTAGAGAGGGTGCATATTATGTGGGAAATACTTTCTAACTAACTATCCTCTACTAAAAGAGAGTGTTGGGTGGATGGTGTAGAAACATGCTCCAATGAGTTGATAGTGGGTTGATAATTTTATTAGTGTGCATCTTCTAGTGTTATATATGGGTAGATAGAATGCACAAGTTGTTGATGGAAACTAGTTGTGAATTGTGGTGTATGATAGTTTTTGTAGTTATATGAAGATTATTATTATTTGGTGTGTGTTGTGCCTATAGCACACACGCCCCGTTCGGAACGGGGACCCTCTCTCTTTTTGCTTCGTCGGGTCACTTTTTCCGCTGCCTTGTTTCACCTGCCCCTATTTTATGTCCTAAGTTGTTGAGGAATCTTAGAAGAGTCACTTTGAGTTTACCATGTTTTGCCACCTTCAAATTTTCAAGGCCTAAATCCTTTGCGGGACTCCCTTAGTTGTTTGCCTTCATTCTTTAAAGTCGGCATCCTTTGAGCAACGTAGGTCTGCCCCTACGGGCCGCTCTATGCGGGTTTCCTTGGATCCCTATCCATTCTAAATGGCCTTCACACAACAACATCCCATGTCACAGAACCTGCAACATCGATGGTTGTTTTCATCACCGACCGCCCAAATGGCTAACTCCTGACTATCGTCCGCTCAGCGGACTCTACCACTCCCACTGTCATTTTTGAAATGCTTGCTCACCAACCCTGAATGTCATCATACGAGCATTAATGAGGGGCATTAAATGCACCAAATTCTATAAATAGCCCATCTTGAGCTATCATTTTCACTTTTCAAAAGTCTAGAAATGAGTCAAAGCCTCTTGCCAATGCCGTTGCCACGCCCACCGAGTTCATTTGCCAATTTGAAGGCTTTTCTAGTCATTTGCTCATCCATCTTCATCGGGCCTCATAGGTTGGTTTTCTGCCGCAAGTTGTGCTTTAAATTTTCTTTAGTTTTTGGAAAAAGTTGTTAAATTTTGAAAAGAGAACTTAGAAATCAACTAGAACAAACTTTGGTGATCAAAACCCATAAGACGAAATTTGGATAAACTTAGAAAATCTCTTGTGGGCAACTTACAGAACTAGAGTTCCCCGTGGTCATTCTTGGGCCAGGGTGTCCATGCATTGCAGGTCCACAGCCTAACTACCACCATCACCATCCCTTATAATGTTTAAAAAATTTAAACGGCGAGCACCTTCATTGGCCCCGCCCTCGTGGGAGGACCCCTCAACTTAGCCGCCTTAAACTTAGCTCAAATTCGTGAAGCCAAAACATAGGGATCTTTTGATCTATTCGGGTCTGCAAGTATGAGTTTCCACCCTTGAGATGTTCGTGTGTCGTCATTTCAAACGGTTGTCGAGTTCCTTCCTTTTGATGTGTGGGTCTTGCCTCGGTCATCGTCGTTCGAGCTTACCTTCACTAGAACACCTAAGTCTCGGTCCATTCTAGAGGTCTCCCCATGGACCGTCGTTCACGGATTTCCGCCCCGGCTTCACCATTTGAAATGGATTTCATGACCCATCCCTCTTCCTATTAGGCTCCACCATCCAATCTGTCGTTTGAATCAAAACAAGGTAATTTATGCGATGTGGACCATCCAACACGAACCTCCACTAACGTTTCACCACCACATGAATGACTAACCCAACTAGAAAAACCCATTTTTCATTCCAAAGGGCCTAATCATGACACTGCTCCATTGTACTCACCATCTCCATCTGAGTCCAAATGAAAATGGCCAAGTGTTAAACCATCGGCAGGCCACACCTTGCAGACGGGCGCTTGCAGGATTTCATCCTATCTTCGTTGAGTCAAATGGACGTGGACCCCCGTCGGCCCACTACACAGAGTTTCACCCTACTTTTTCCTTTCGATTGTTTGCCAAAAAAATACACTCAATGACTTAACTATCTGCAGACCCAATAGTGCTAGCTTCTCTAGCTGGACTTCTGTCTCGTCGGCTTCATTCCAAATGGCCAACACCTAGTGTTGTCCCACACCTCCCAACATGCTCTCTTCCAAGCATCCTGAAATTCAACAACAAAGTGCTACCGTCCACCAAGACCACAGATCCTGTGTTACGGAATGCCTCATCGAGATGTTGCCTTGCCAACATCATTTGAACGGCAGAGCTTCAAAATAGTCAAGCTACCCTCTGTTTTTGCATGCTTGAAAGATGAATTTAACACATCCAAATCTTCAAAGTGATTTTGAGCCATGTGCCTAAATTTCCTGACCTCTTTAGTGGAACCCACATCAAAATCAAATCTTGGCGCGGGTGGAGCCATGCGGGTCATCGTGCCCTGATTGTCACCTATCCATAACTACCTCCAGAATGGTTGCCAACCCAGGGAAGTCTGCACCCCTAGGCCTGCATTGTTATAACTCCCTCTAGTGAAAGGCCAATGTTGATCTAAAAGAGATGATAGGATGTTTAAATGATAAGTTACCTTATTTAACATCGTTTTGATGGATTTCGGCTAGTGTTCCTCATGTTTCTATGCTCGAATTTTCTTACAACTCTCTTTCCTATAGGATATATGGAACCTACTGCAAGACCCTCTGAGGTAGCCATGGAAAAAGAAAAGGGAAAGAAGCCAACTAAAGCACCCCAAGGGAAAGAAGATAAGGACCATATGAAGTACAAGTTCCAAGGGGAACCCCTCAATTCCAGGATCACCATAGATTGGAGGGAGGTCTCAGATACTAATCTAGGACACATTGATATTGCTGAATTTAAGCAAAGGATCTGAATCAACCCCACGACAAAAAATGCCAAAAAGATTAGAAGCGGTGGGTTGGCCAAGGTTTTCAGTTTCCCGCCTACTCTCATTTCTATTGAGCTCGTGATGGCCTATAGAGAGGCATATCAAGAGGATTGTAGAAGAATTATAGACAAAGATGGGAATGTATTGGTTTATTTGTCTGCCAATTCAATAGGGAAAATTTTCCATATCCCTACCTTTAGTGAAATGGAGGAAACATCTAAAGAATATGCTAAGTAGATGTGGGATACTGATCCCCTCAAATGCAAGAAGCTCATCAATCAGTACTGGCTAAAGGAGAAGAGGGGCAGTGCAAATAAGGTACCTCAAGAACTCTTCCAAAGTGACTTCTATGAGGATTACCATGACCTGGTAACCCTATTGAGTAGGGTTATGAGCCTCCCAACTGCAACCTTCTTTTAGGAGTGGATTCTATACTTCATGGAGGAAATCCTCTGAGGGGAAGCCAAATTTTACTAGGTGGGAATGATTATTAATTGCCTACATGAGCAATTTGTAGCAGTGAAGAAGACCTCACAATTCTACATGACATCATACCTAGTCTATTTGCTTGTTGATGGATGCAATACAAAGGCTTGTTTGTGGTTCCAAGTCAAACTCCAGGAAGGTAACTAAAGGTATATGATAAGTATCCCTAGCTTCAATACAAAAACTTTAAAAGGGACTATTGCAGGGTCAATGATTCCTTCATTGGCCATATCATCAGACTGCTTGGAGGTGATTTTGAAAGAAGAGTCACCCACAGCGCCAATACCTTCATCCGCCGCTTTGGCTTCTTGTTCATTCAATTTCCAAAATTTACATACATTTGAGCTAAGGGTTTCTCAAAGAAACTATATAAATTTCCCTGGTACCCAAATGACTGGATGGTACTCCTTAAGCTGTCAAGACAATTGTAGTGTACTCATGCCCTCCTAAGTGACAAACACCGACCAGGGATTCCTTATCCCCTTTCATTTGGTCAAGGGATGTATGCACTTCTTGCATCCTAGAGTGCAGAGTATTCCAACAAGGAGTTGGCTGAATATAACTTGGAACTCCACACCGCCAGGCCATGGATAGATTTGTATGGAAATTTAAAGAAGATGGTCAAGCTAGAGTATGCCCATCTGCATAATGTGGAGGACTTTTGGGCTAATTGCAGAGATGATAAGGAGGTGCGTATATGGAATTACATGCACATGAAAGTATACTTCATCAAAATAGTGAACTTATTCCCAATACCATATCAAGTTGTTGAAGAAGAAAACATGGTGGTTGATCCTCAATATGATGCGGTTGCCAATCTACTGCTACCCTTGATTGATAGGAACGAGGAAGAGGTCAATGACCTCGACATTCTAATGAAGCCCATTAAGGAAAGAACAAAAGAATGGATCGATGAGTAGGTTGCCCAATTGAAGCTATAGGGAGTTACCCTAACATATGGTGAGCTTGAGGACAAGCCAAGAAGTGAGACCAATAGTGGCATAGCTACTGCCCCATCTGGGGAAACTTCAAAATCTCCTCTAGCTACTAGGTCAAGAAAGAGAAAAGAAACATTTGAACGCTAGCCTAAGCCCAGGGTATATTCAAGGAAAGCCTTAGAAGGTGAACCTTCCAAGAAACCAAAGAATTTGAGTAGTTTCATAGAGATGCCTACCATCTAAGAGGACCTACTCCATGAAGGAAAGGAACAAGAGGCTGAGTAGCCAAAGTCCCCACTTGCTGCCTCCACTCTCGCAGTCACTGCCACTATTGTTGCCACTAATGTTGTTCCTTTGTCTACTTCTTAGGCGATGGTTGCCACTTCTCCGCCTGCAGTGGATATCTCAGTCCACCTTTCCTCCACCCCACCTACTATGCAAGTAATGGTGATAGATTCTTCCTCTGCCACTACTTCTTTGCTCTCCTCCTCCTCCATTTCTTCATTGTCATCTCTTCCACTGGCTACTACAATGATGCCTATACCCACTCTCTCACTCCCAAAGGCTTTCGCCCGACACATACAAAATATCCCAATAGAGTTTTCTAGGGTGTTGATGAACCCAGCAGTACAAGCTGCCTTGGCACATGTTGCTAACCTCCCTGTCCCTCCTCCAACTGAACCACCCACAATGGAATCGACAATGCAAATATCAAAAGAGTTGGAGAGGCATGAATTGGAAGCTGCTGAGGAGATGGAAGAGGAAGTAGATGACTACCATGAGCACCCTGAGTACCAGCATCTAGTGATTGATAAAGTGGTGCATGAAGAGGAGGAAGAAATGCAATCATCTAAAGAAGACGTTGAGGAGTCAGGCACAAAATATATTATGGAAACTTTTGATCAAGAACTCAAGGAAGTTGTCTCAACAACTCAAGGACATTGAGGAAAAAGTTGACAAACAACCCTCCGATGAAGAGAAGGATATAGACGATAAAATGGAGGAAAATACTAGGACTCCAACTGGGGAACAAGATAAAAGCCCCAAGCATGATAAGGAGATAGAAGAGCAAGAAGAAAAGGAAAAGGAAGAACAAGAAGAAAAGGAAAAGAAAGGGAAAGAAGAAGACAAGCCTGAAGAAGAGGCTAAAGCCATAAAGAAAGGCCCAAAAGTAGAACATCATGAAGAACATGGGCATGAACAAGAAGAAGAAGAAGAGAAAACCTCTGAAGAAGACAGCCCCAAGGAACATATAGCTACTGAATTGTCGAGAAAAGAAATAGTATTCATCTGGGATTCTAACAAAGAAGAAGAAAAGATAGAGCATGAGACCCCAGCTGGTAAGAAAATAGAAATCCAACCTATTCAAGAAGAAGAAGGTGATCATGAATCACCAAAATGGGAGTCTCAGATGCCTGAGATGGCTCGAGAAACAATTGGAAAAGAAAACCCCAACCCCGATGGATCTAAAGGCAAGGCTGGAGGCCATCTTGGCTCGAGCCCAAATAAGTAAAAAGAAAGAAAAGAAGCCAAAGGTCATATCCCACCTGACGGTGGATGCATCTAAATCCAGGACAGTGCAGATAGCCACCCTGGTGGTGGGAGAGGAAGGGATCAGCTACAATATCTCCACTATTGACCTAGGAACAACCATAAGAGAACAGAAGATTGATCAACTTCAAGGATTTGTCACTACTATTGTGCACCAAATGCATAAAGACAAGACCTCTAAGGAGGAGCTAAAAGCAAAAGTGGCAGACTTGACAGCCTACATTCAACAATGGTTGTCAATTGAGGAGCTCCCTACCACATCATCAGCGCCATGACAACTGTTGTCCAGGGACCACATTGACAAATTGGAGAGAAGAAAGAATTGGATGAAGGCCATAGAGGATTGGTTCTAGCAAGTACTCTACAATGGAAGCATGGGCATAGGTTGCCCTGTCAGGATAGCAAACAAGTTCCTAGAGGTGTAAAAGCTACTCAAGGGAATAAAGAAATTATGCACTGACTTCCCAGAGTTATACAAGATCACATACCCTAAACTTGAGTCTATCCTCAAGATACCCGAAAAATCCTGGGAGAAGGAGTTTGTTTGGCAGAAGATGACCACTAGCTCGTGGAGACATGAAAGTTGGTCTTGGACCATAGAAAAGAAGTGTTGAAATGAGTGCTTCATGAAGTGGAGCTTGATATCAATTGGGTAAAATAAATCAGGGTGACTTGTGAAGAATACTTGAGGTTACTGACAGATTTTGATATGCACGTCGTTGAGTTAGACCTGGAGAAGATAAAGTCATACTCACATAAGAAGATGGAAAATGGGACCACAGATGCACTAGTGCCTAATTTCATGGGTTTTTTTGCACGAGCCTTCACTCAATCTGAGCAGGTAATAAAGAATAAGCAGAAATGTGACAAGGACTAGGATGAGATCACGAGAAACTCTAGGAGGTTGAACTTCCAAGTGCTCTAGTCAGATATAATGGAGTGGAACAAGCTCCAGAAATTGATTGGAAGGTTTGTGGAATATTCCATTGTGAAGAAGCAAGAGGGAAAACCAATTATTGATGATGAATTCCTCACAAAGTAGTTGCAGCAAGGCAATCAGCTACAGGACAAAAGAGCTACAGTGCTGCTCACTAGAGAACAAAATAGGCTAAATGACAAAATGTAATTTTATGTTGTAAAATATTTGGGGTAGGTGAAACCCTAATTTGTAGTGAATCATGGACACACAATGAGATTAAATCTTGGCCATTCATTTTTCTTTTTGGACACTATAAATAGGGGGTCTCCTCTCATTTTCAAGAGAGAGTTGAGTTGTTGTAAAGACGTGCTGCTGGAATTGTAATAGAAATGCATTGAATTTTGGTGGATTCTTGAGTTCCAATTTCATGTTACATGATTCTTCTCCCATAGTTAGTGGATTTAAATAGATTTACTTTTTTGTTTATGAGTTTTGCAAGTTATAAGTTAATTAATGTTGTGCATTGATATTGAAGAATTTTGTTGTGTGTTGGCAACCTTCCTTGTCCATACTTTTTGTTGTTTATTGATGATAAATAGTTATGTAAAGTTAGTTTGGGCATAAATTGAAAGCTTCACTAAATTTCTATATTTTATTCATGCTTATGGTGAATGAATGGTTGAAAATCTCCAATCCTTAGAATATTGCACTAGTTTCATGATATTGTGAAGTAATCTAGTTAAGTGGAACTTAATTTTAGGAAGGTTGTTCAGAGTACGGTCCTCCATTATCATTATTCATTGCTAGTTTCAGGTCTAGGAACTTCCTCTTGTCCTTCCCCTTTTTTCCTTTTTTAGTAGTGACTTTGAACAAGGTTCATTGCACATTGTAAATCTAAACCTGAAGCTGAAATAAGAGTTCGAGACTGTTGTTTGAACCTACAGCGATTGTGCAATAAATTTCCCATCTTAAGAACTTCATTCGAAGATCCAATTCTCCTCCAACTTAACTTACGTAAGTCTGCCCTATGATTACCAACAATATCACATCAAAACAACTGAGACATTCCAAGCAAGTCATGACCTAACACCCAAGAGACCTTGGGGTGATTTTCAGCAACTTGTTGTTGGAGATTGCCTTTCAAGAGAGCTAGTGCACTTATGCACTGTCTGTGTTGAGAAGTGCATAAAACACCCATCAACAATGTGAAATTATGTGTGAGAAAATTTATTATAGGAATATGAATAATGTGGTCTTGAAGAGACATATAAAATTAAGATTATGGGATAGAGAGGAAGGGATTCAATAGAGAGTAATTATGAAGGGTTGAGACAAATCAAAACAAGATTGGATGGTATGGAGACTATGCAACATAGAGGATCTATTGTATATGTAAGTGACCATGATAAATAATTTAATGTGAGTGGTATGGAAGAAGAGGAAAATGAAAATGGTATTTTTTAAATCCTTATGATATCTAATGATATTTTATTTACATGTATGGAGGAAAATAAAGTAAGAGAAAAGTAGATTTTCATGTGAGAGGATAATGAAAAGGTGAAGTTTTAGTAGAAGATGTAGAGATACAACTTTTCAATTCAATGGAAGAAGAGAAGAATGATATTATAATGGAATCATGTCTTTTGGAAGGCATAAAGGTGTTGGTGAGTGAGATTTCATCAAAATAAATAATTTCTCTATTAGCAACTACTAATGAGAATGTGGATGTGGGAGTGAATTTTTTACATATTAATGTAGATTTAACAATGAGTGGGAAGAGAGAAAGAGTTATTTAATCATTAAAGTAAATGAATTTTTTGGTCAAAGTGGAGTAGTATGGTAAAAAAATGATATTGTGAAGAGTAATTTAGGATGGTGCAAGGAGTGGAAGTTGTAGAAATTGAACCTAAGATGTTTGTAAAAGAAATGAAAATCTAAATATTTATGCATCAAAATACATAAGTAAAGGTTATTTTGTTTGAAGATGGAAAAATAATTATGAGTGGCGTACAACAAGTGCATCCATATTGAAGGATTATAAGAGGAATTTTGGAAGAAATAGTTAGTGAATAAAGAAAATTATTTTTTTAATAGAGAAGGCTAGATAGTTGTGGGTTAAATCCTACAAAAGAATAGGAGAGGAGAAGTATTGAGTAGAGGTGGATGATTAGTGGTGGGTTAAAACATACAAGAATACGAAGGTGTATAAGAAAAATTTGGTTGTACATGGTGGATAGAGATTCATAAGAGATGAAAATAAATGGTCAATTTTGGTAGGGATAATATTTTTCCTAGCTAAGTGTTAGAAGAGGCAAAGGAAGAAATATGTTGATGTACTAGTTATGGTAATGGAGTATTTTGTAGATTGTGCACTTTCTATAAGATGGTTTTATCACTTAATTATTCTTTGTAAACTAGGAATTATGTTAATTTTATTACTTGATGTGTTTGATACAAGAGAATCTAGATCCACTAGCAATCATACATCACTAAAAATAGTACTAGTTTATGTTTTTAGCTTTATTTACTTTTAGGTTATTATTGTCTATTGGATTTTTACCAAAAATATTTTCTTTTAAGGTTCCTATAGGAATATTGTAGTTTTCTAATAGATTTCAAACCACTTGTAGATATGCTACAAGACACTTGTAAATTGCTATAAGCCTAAATCAAATTACAAGTCATTGTCTTATGTAAATCAACTGTCGAGAAAAAAATGTGACATGGGTTGTGACAAAAACTTTGTAATGTGTTATGGGATATTTGTTTGTGCTCTATAAGTGTGTTTCCTTGGTGATGAATTCTAGTATCTCAAGGATATGATAGGGAATATGAAGACCTACTATAGATATTACTGTTAATTTATATATTGAATTAATTAGATAACATGGTTATCATTACATGTGCAATATAATCATTTATAAATGGATATGTTGCGTCCTTTTTACCTTCATATCATTGTCTTGATTTATTTTATACAAATATTATTACTTTCAAAAGTATAGTCAATGTATAGTGATTTTCATTTGATATTATGTTGCAATCATTATTACACCTATACATTGACTAAGGGGTCATGTTATTATCCTTATATTTATGCGGAACATTTTTTATCTTATCATGACTTCACACATTCTCTTGTCACAATTTATCATACTCATATGGGACATTTTTCCCATTTATTGGGATATAATTTTTTCCCTTCTAGCATTCTTTCTTATTCTTCCTTCTATGTTTTATGTAATTACCTTGGTCATAAAAAATAAAAAAATTATTGCTATACAATTTAGTTTATTGTTCTTTTATTATTTTGGAAATCATCTTCCTTGTCCTAAACTATTCATTCATTCTTGAGGAGACAATTATAACTTTGGGTTGAATGATTAATTCTTTTCTTGGATGGCACCATGATCTAAAAAATTATTGGTCGGTGAAATAGTTTTTCTTTTTTCCCTTTTTGAGAGTAAGTGACCTCAATTTCGGGGAGAGGGAGAAAATGAATTTTTAATTGAATAGAGGGGAGATAAAATTATGAAAAGGAAGAACCCCTATATATATAAGAGCAGATAAAGGGGAAGGCCATGTTTATGAGACTCATATATGAGAGGAGAGACAAATTATAAGAACTTATATATTTTTGTATAAAAAATCTAATTTTGTGATCAAATTTTATTCTAAGTTAGGATGTTAATAAATTTATTATATTTATTTAACATGTGTTTCTTCCATATTGTGTATGTGTGTGTTGATTGAGTGTTGGGATGCAATATTAGGTCATATTTCATTATACTCCTTTGTCTAGGATACATAAAATGATGTGAGAGTAAGGTATCCTTGTTGGTTTATATTTAGGAAGGATTTATAAATCTATTATAAATGTGAGAGTAAATATTATAACTACAAAGAGCTACAATAAAGATAAAATAGTGTCAAATATTATGTGTCTTCTATGTGAAATAGTGTTATAAACATTATTAAACAAATTGGGTAGAATATGTAGGGGCATCCTCTAGTGAGTGGAAAGTGGTTAGATGAAGTTCCAAGATTATATTTTCCAATGTCATTGTTGGGTGGAGGTCATGTAAAGGTTGTTGAGGAAAACTAGTTATAGATTGTGGTGAGTGAGAGGGTGTCATGTCTTAGTGTATGAGTCTTATGATTGTGTGGTCTAAAATTATGGGTGATAAAATGTCTTATAGGAAGAGTACTAAAGTGTTCTTGAAAAGGCCTATGAAATTTATAATTATGGAGTAGAGAGAAGGGGCTCAATTGGAGAGGGATCTTGAAGGGTTGAGAGAAACCTAGACAATATTGGATGTGATGGAGATTATAAAATATAGAGATTTTTTTAGATTTGAGTCATTATGATAAAAATAATCATGCAGGTGGCATGGAATAATAAGAAAGAAGGGTAATGTTTAAATCCCTATGTTGTCTAACATTATTTTTTTATATGTATGGATAAAGGTATAGCAAGAGAAAAGGAGTGTTTTATGTAAGAGGATAGTAAAAAGATGAAAATATGGTGGTAGAAGATGTAGAGATTCAAGTTCTTGATTCAAAGGAAGAAGAGAAGAATGAGATTTATTCAAGGTATTGGTGAATGAGGTTACATAAAAATACATAAGTTTTCTAGAATAAAAAACCAATTATATTGATGTTGGAGTGGATTTTTAATAGATGAATGTAGGCATATCAATGAGTCAAAAGAGTGCAACATTGATTTATCCTTTAAATGAAATTAAGGTGTTATTCAAAGTGCATTAATAGAGTACCAAAAAAAATAGAGAATAGAGAATAATTTGGGATAGTAAAAGGGGTGAATTTTTTAGAATTTGAATCTAAGTTGTTTATCTAGAAGAGATTAGAATGTAGATTTTTATGTATTAAAATACATATGTAATGATTGTTATATTTAAAGTTAGCAAAAGAATTATGAGTGATGTACTACAAGTGCAACTATAGATAATATTGGGATGAATGATATAGAAGAGGGGTTCTTTTAATTAGTAATTGGATAAAGAAGAATAATGTTTTGGTGGAGGAGGTTAGATAGTGGCAGATTAAATCCCATAAAATAAGAGAATGAGATGAGAAGTATTAGGTGGAGGTGGAAGAAGGTGTAAGAGAAATTTTTTTGGGAGGAGGTTGAACAATGGTAGATAGAGATCCATAAGAGATATGGAAACAAATTGTCACTTTTGGTGGACAAGGATGATATTTTTCAAGGGTAAGTGCTAGAAGATACAAAGGAAGAAATATATTGATGTGTTTATTATGGTAATAAATTATGTTATAGATTGTGTGTTTTATAAAATTTGTTTATATAAAAACTCTACTTTTTAATTCTAATTCTCAAAAAAAAATATTGCATGAATTGTCTAAAGTAGGAACATTTGGGTTCACAATCAATCTTGCATAAACAAAAATTTAGTAGTACATTATGTTTCATCTTTCTTTACTTTTAATTGTTGTTTTCTTGTGTATTTTTTCACATACTTTCTTGAAAGTTTCTTAAAGGAAGGATACATCTTTTCAATATATTTTAGATGACTTTTAGTTGCATCACAAGACACTTACAAGTTGCTACAATCCTAAATTAAAAATTTACTACAGGTCATTTTCTTATGTAAATGAACTTGTTGGAAAAATGTGACATCAATTGCTATAAGAACTTTTTAATATGCTATGGGATGTTTCTATGCATTATATAGGTGTAGTGACTTGGTGATAGATTCTATTGTCTCAAGGATTTGATAGGATACGATTTTTTTATAGATATTAGTGATGAGCTATATGTTGAGTTGATTGGATAAATGATTATCATTATGTATACAATATAATCAATTATAAATAGATAATTCAAGATCTCACATTTACCTCTAATATTTAATTTCTATTTTGATAACTAAATCTTTTTAAAAAAGTTTCATTTTATCTTTCTAACCTTGATTGTGATAAATTTGTTTCTCTATGTGACTATTATTACTTTCAAAAATATAGTTAATATCTAGTTATTTTCTTGTGATGTTATGTTATATTCATTATTCTATATGGATATTGATTAAGGGTTCATATTATTATTCCTTCTATTTGTATGGCTCGTTATTTTCCTTAACATGATTTCTCAAATGCCCTTCTGGAAATTGATCACACATTGGAATGGGACATTTTCCTATTATTTGATCTATAAGTTTTCCCTTATTTTTACTTCTATGTGGTAGGTCATTACCTTTGGGCATTGGATATTTTATTATTGCACAACCTATTTGGTTATTCTTTTGTTAGTATGCAAATCATCTATCATTTATTGGTTATTTTTTATTCTTGAGTAGGATTCTACAAATATAGGCCACATGAGTAATTTTTTCATGGTTGGAATTAGGATCCCAAAAAATTCTTAGTTAGGATAGAATTTATTCATTTATTTTTTTACAGTAACTGGTGTGTTTACATCGAGATATCCACTATAAGAAAACCCAATTTAGTAGCCCAAATAATCACACAATACACCCATATGGAACTAGAAGAAAAAAATCATAAAATATTATAATTTAAATAACCCACCTATAGAAAATCACACCCTACTCAGTTTTGAAATAAGCTATAATAACTTTATTGGCTACTTGTAGCAATATATAACTTATAAAAATATATTAAGCTATATTAAACAATAGAAATTTCTTG
The DNA here is from genome assembly GCA_007258455.2 of Sequoia sempervirens. Taxonomy (NCBI): domain Eukaryota; kingdom Viridiplantae; phylum Streptophyta; class Pinopsida; order Cupressales; family Cupressaceae; genus Sequoia; species Sequoia sempervirens. Next base: position 37,076 of record VDFB02010492.1, read on the forward strand.
TCATTTATCTTTCTCTTACTATGATGTTTCCAAATCCTTCATATCATTATAATCTCTATTCAATCTTCAAGGGTCTAAATTATTTTCCTAACTCTACTAAATGTAGTTTTTTACTTTCTTCAATAGGGATTATTCTTCTCTAACCTCTCTAATAAAAATAAATTCACCCCTCCCTCTTTCATTACCCTCATAGAGGTTAATCCTCACAAAAAACAAAGATTAATCTACTATCCCAATAAATGAAATAGTTTTTTTATTAAACAAAGTTAAAATACATTAGGAATATAGTAGTTCAACAAAGAACTGCACAAAAATAAGAATAAAGAAGTGACATATAACAGCCCCAAGGGCATAGCATCATGATAAAATACAAACACTCCAACCAAAGAAACTTTGCACAACAAATAGCTAAAAACTAATAATAATAGCCTTACAAAGAAAGACTCTTAAATTTTGAATTTGAATAAACTTTGAAGTTTTCTAGAGCAAAAAAATCCCCTTTGTAGAGTTATAAAAATTTAAGTTTAATCACCTCCAAATGTTTCATATTCTTTATATCTCTCTTAGTGCCACCTTTCAGCTAAGAACACAAATAGATAAACTAAAAAATGATGTCAAATTAAAACCTTAGCATTTCTACTTTATGATGAATAGCATGATTAGAAATCATTGAAAATTTTCTACATTTCCATATATTAAGTAAAATAGTTTATCTTATAGAATTAGCAACCAAGTTACGTTGAAGACCCTTTCCCAAAACAACTTCCTTCTAGTACAAAACATGATCAAAAATTATAGGGAAATGACCAAAAATAGCTTTTCATTTTCTTTTGGCATGTAAATCTCAAAAGATATGCTTCAAGTTCTCGTTATGCTAACAATAAGGACATTTTGTTGGCTAGAGTTTTAAAATTTTCAATCTGTCCCCTACAGGAAGTTTGCATGATGCAATATTTTCTATGATAAAATTTGAGTGTTAGCCTCGGCTTTAGTTTTCCAAATCTGAGCACTCAAATTCTTCCACTTCTTTTCATGGAATCTATAGTTCCATTTTATATTGAGCCTTGGATTTAGTGTCATATTTGGAATCATTTTAAATAAATTTTCTTCAAAGAGAAATAGTAGAGTTGATGTTTACCAAGCTATCACTAGTCTTTGAAAAAATTACACTGTAAAGGAATATAAAGCTTCATGAGTAATTTCATAGGCACCAATGACTTCACAAAAATCACAAACCCTTGAGATTTGTTTTTTAATCTAAAATAGTACTTGATATTCTTCTAGTTCTTCCAATCAAGGGAGTTGAACTCCCAAATATCACCAAATTGTTGAATACCCTTCTCAAAAAGATAGTTTGTTTAGGAAAGGCAACAGCAAGTGGTTGACCGTGATACTAAACAATCTTGTTCCACTAAATAGATGAATTTGCAAAACTAAAACCATGTTGTGAGGAATCCTTCCTCTAGTTTAAAATTTTACAAACTTGTTTCCAAGCCTTCTAGATAGATTGTAAGTGAAATGATGCCTTAATGTGAAAGAAAGGATGAACTAAAACTTTGTCCAACCAATTAAATCCTTACCATTTATTATTTATAGTAGCATAAATAATTTTTTAGCGGATAAGGATTTTCCATTGTTCTTCTCCAAAAACAACTCTTATTATCTATTTCACTGATAAGCAGGTCTCTTGTGTATTGGGGTCTAAAAGGCCTAATCCACCTTTATCTTTAGGTTGTATACAATGAATCCAAGATGTGGTTCTAAAACTAGCCTTTCCATCCCAATTAGTCCACAAGAATTTGTGAATGATTTTATTTAATTCTTCCTATCATTTTTTGGAGGGCATCCAAGATGAACAATAGTAAATATGAGAACCACTTGGATTTTACCAGCTAGTGAAAGATATTTATTTCCCCAAGTAAATATCTTATTTTTCAACTTAGTTATGAACCAATTCCACATATCAAACAGCGTGACACCCAATCCAAATGGAATTCCCAAGTATCGAGTAATCTACCCATGCTTAATTTGCTTCCATTCTTTAGAAATCCATTGTGGAGCTAAATTGGGTTGCATTTTAAGAAATTTAGTTTTATGATGTGCAATATTTTATCCCAAAACAACACAATAAAATTTATAATCCCCAAAACATTATTAATTTTAGTTTTAAATTTTTGAATGACAAGCATATTGTCATCAACAAAATGTGAACTAAGAACAACTACATTGTTATGCGCTATATACCCATCCCCATTTTCCCTTTGGTTTAAAATGGCTCCCCATTTTTGTTTTTGTGTTTCCTTTGTTTTTTGCTTATTTTTCTTTCCCTTTAGTCCTTTTTTATTTTCTTGTCCCAGGAGTTTTTGTCTTCCCAAGCCCTCTTTTTACCTTGTGTGTTTTGTTTTATCTAGTCCTACGGGTTTTTGTTCTCCCATGCTTTGTTTTTATTTGCCCTGTTGGGTTTTAGAACTCAAAATGGATTTTAGACCTTTTTTAAAAATGTTCCAAATCTTTGCAGAGTTCCTAGGCCTGGCTTTTGTTGTCTTTTCAAGTTTCGGGTTCCAAAACAAACTTCGGACCCTTTTGTAAAAGTTTTAGATCTGTTTTTGAATCTCGTCCCCATTTCACCTTTGTGCCTTATTGAGATTTGGGTTTCGAAATGGACTTCGGACCTTTTCTTAAAAAGTATGGATTCATTTTGGAGTCTCAACCCCGCTTTGTTTTATTTTCAAGACCTAAAGTTTAAAATAGATTTTGGACCTTATATAGTTTTGTCCAAATCCATTTTCTTTCCCTGCTCACACCTTGTTTCTTTGTGTTTGCACATTTCTTCCTGGAGTTGTTCGAGAACTGGAACCTCAATTAGATATCGGTCGTTTTTGAATGTTGTTCCAAATTCTATTCTTGTCCCAATTCCTGACCACCTACCACATTAATGGAGAATAATTTTTCACGTGTGCAGGCGTGATTTTAAAGGTTTGAAATCCTAATTACCCTCATTATCACAAATCAATCCTAGAGTTTGGAGCATTTGGAGCTAGAGCGAGGAATTAATGAGAATTTGAGCATCATGTGGTTGATTCTTCTTATGATTTTATTCTCTCACATCTCCAAATTGGCCTTCCTCATTTTCTCCCTCTCATGTTTTATCTGTGTTTTCTTTTGTTTGATTGTGTTTGTTTGGTCTTGTTTTTCGTTGTTTGTGTGTTTTGTGTGTTGTTTGCTTTGTTGGCCCATTTGGGCCTAGTTTTCCCCTCCCAAGTCCACCCTCATTTGAGGGTTCTTTGTTTTGGGTTTTGGGGTTGGTTTTTGCCCTATTTTTTTGTCAGGATTCTTAATCCCAACATTCCCTAGTTTTCGTCAAGTTTTCACACCCCGACATGCCCTAATTTTCCCTAGATTTGGAGATAATTTCTTTAAGTGATCAGAACTTTGCAAATGATCCTTTCGGATTTAGAAATCTCGAAATGATATCTCTATAAATGTTCTGAATCTGGGTTCATTTTTTTATCCTAATCTTTGCAGAGTACTTTCCATAAATGACTTATGATTTCTAAACCGAGTTGCTCATTTTATCCCTTCAGGTTTTCAAACTCTAAAGGGATGCATTCAACAAAATTTGGAATCCTCGATTCATCCCCAGTCTCAATCCCCAAAAGACAATTCTATTTAGGATTTGTATTCTCGATGAGACATTATTAAGATCATGACCGAAGTCCATCCCGAGTCCCGGTTCCTTCCGAGCACCGTCATTCAACCTTGGAGAATGGCTTAAAATATTTAATCCTTCAAGCTTTCAAATCCCCGAAGGCATATACATCATGTTTGTTTTGGATTCCAATTCCTAATCAGACCAAATTGATTAATGACCAAAACCAAATTGCATCCCTAGACCTGACATGAACGAACGAAGATCTATTCAGGACTTCAAGTTCCAACCGAACCATGTCAAATGAAGAGTGCATCTGGGTTTCCAAAACCCGAACAGACATGCTAAAGCAAGGAGCCAACGTCCATTTCAGATCTCGATTTCCAAAAGGGTCACGTCTAGCTAGAGTTATGATTCCTGACCGGCCTTCACAGAAGGGAGTCCAAATCTGAAAGCCAAACTCGATCCCGACTCTTGCTCACTAAATATAAGGTTCCATCGAGGTTTCAAGTCCCAAATGGAATTTTTGAGAAGGGTCCTAAGTCCATTTTTATCCCGATTCCTATCGCTGGCTTAAATTTGTTGATAATGCAGAGGTTCCTACATGATTTTGGAACCTGATAGGATAAAATTTAAAATTTTCTTTTTAAGCCAAGTTCTCTCATAAGATTTCTAGAGGATTCTTAAAAATATTGTTTTCTCTTCATCTAAGTTATCTAAATTTCTGATTCTAGTGAGGATTCGGGTCTAGAGGGTGTCCCTAGAGAACCAAAAGCAAAGAGAACTAAGGCTGAAAAGTTTCCATTAACAATGAAATACAAGTTTCAAGGAGTCCCTAGTGTCTCCAA
>VDFB02010493.1:0-67543 GCA_007258455.2 Sequoia sempervirens
TAATATGATTTAATATTTTAATATGAGTAATATTTTAATATGATTAAATATTATATTTAATATATTTAATATTATTAATTTATTAAATGTAAAATTGTAAATATTTATAGAAGAAAAAAAAAAATAACAGTTTGAAATGGTCGCCTACCTGGTCTGGTCGCGTCTTCACCGTCTGGGCGCGTCTTCACAGTCGGCGGCAAATAAGGCGTTCAGATCTCGGAGCCAAACCTTCAGTCGCAGCAGTTCGCGTGTCGAAGTCGCAGAACATGAAGAAAATCAATTGGCGACGCATTTTTATGCAAAAAATCACGTTTTTTAGGGTTTTTTTCCGCGTTTTTTAGAGTTCGCGATTTTCTCACGTTTTTTTCCCGATTTTTTCGCGATTTAAACGCGATTTTCAACGATTTTTTAGTGCGGTCAACAGAACCGAAAAAATCGCGATTTATAGGGTGAAAAAATCGGGAACACCGACGATTTTTTAAAAATCGCGATTTCTGCGATTTTTTGCAGATTTATGCTTCTATGATAATTGGATTCCAATACCTTCATCATTGAATGCACTCTCAAAGGACAACAAAGAATCACAATTATCAAAACAATCAAATTCTAAATAATCACCATTCAAAATGTCAACAGCTACAAGAGTGGAATTGCTATCTTCCAAGCTGCTACAATCTTCTATGGTTTGCTCCTCTATGGTTTGTTGTGGTTCCGGTTCTTCAAGATCATTCTCTTCATCAAATACAACCTCTATGTAATGTATTTGGCCCTTGCCAAGCAATCTATGACCTTGTTTCCATGGCTCTCTACAAGTTACAAATAGCTTCTTTCTCCTAAGTTCATTTTTGGTATTGCCATCCATCTTCTTCATTGTAAATGATTGTTGTGTAGTCTTTTGTGGCTATGAGCTTGATCCACCCTTTTGAAAGTTTCCCTTTTGAAATTCAGTAATAGGCAGTTTTGACTATGATATAAACGTATCCCTTAACACAGATGGCTCAATTGTCAAGGCTTTCCTAATAGCTTCCTACAATGAAGGCAGTGCAAAGGTCTTAACTAGACCCCTAAGAGACTTTAAAAATCCCTCAACAAAGAGGAAAACAATCCTCTTCTCTAAAATAATTGGTACCATAACTACAGCTCTTTGGAACTCTATTACATATGCATCCACTATGGTTGGTTGTTTTATTCTGGCCACCTCTTTGAAAAATCTTCCTCATCTCTTTTGCTCAAATTCGTCCAACAACCTCTGGCTGAAATCTTCAAAGGTTTACACAAGGCCATGCCACTAATCATATACTAAACCTTCCAAGTGTAGCAAACTAAATTGCATCTTCCTCACTCATGGGGCTGAGTGTAAAATATGTTTGCAGTTTCTAAAACCAAGCCTCAGCAAAGGTCTTGTTTGTGCCATCAAATGTGGGTGCGGTTGATTTGTTTACTTTAAGCTTCAATTCCTTTCTACTGTCACCTTGATTATTTCTTTGACTTATTCTTCAAACACCTTTTCCCAATAACTCCAAACACCTATCAAATGTTATAGCCACCTTGAAACCATTGGTATTTCCTTGATATTCTCCAAATAATCTATCCAGCTCCTTCATACAATAAGTTTGTGGCTCCCCTCTTTCTTCTCTTTATAAGAACATGGGTTTTGCGGGTTCTGGAATAGAACTATCTGGCTGGTGATTTGCATATGGATTTCCCCCGCTTTGTGATGTTCTAGTATTTTCTTGATTTTGTAATGGGATGGAGGTGGGCATTTTTTCTTGGATTTGCAGCTACCATGTCAGCAATTCAATCATTCTTTCTTGCCCCATCCAAATTCCTACCATGGTGTCTTGAAACAGGTCTGGTCTTTCCTCCTCTAACATGGATTTTTCATTTTTGGCCATACCCCACAGGGTGGCAAGATGCATTGATGCCATTGTAATAACCTCTACAAAAATTGTATAACTAACTACACCCAAATTTATAAACAACAAACCACACTGAAACAGTCTTTTATTCACAACATAATACTAGATTACACAGATAGATTACAGCATTGAGCATGCTACCATGCCAAATCGACAACACAAGTAATGACCTACAATCAATTCTCTACAATCGATTCACCATAGTGACAGACCACCAAACATTTACCAAAGCTGCAGAAAGAGAATATCTCCAGGATAGTTGCAGCCCCTAGATGAGACTATTTAAGGGAACCAAAGGGGTTTCATCCTCTAGTTTCGAGATTCACGGGATTTCGTACTCAAATCAGCTACAGAACACTAATGCAGAAATATAACAGGGGGGGGTGACTTTTAATAACCAAATGCCTTATTTTTTAGCTCAAAGGAGGACCCAAATCCTAGAACTCCCATAAACTAACTAGATTCTCAGAATAGCAAATGCTATTCAAGTCAAAATGCCACCATAACTTAGCACCTCCACTCTAACAGCATAATGACCCTCTTTGAAATGTCAATTTGTAACTCCCTAATGCACTGCCAAGAACTAACTAAATTTAAATAGAAAATACCATTAAATATTATTTATTCATTATTACCAATTTTTCCCAAATCATAGCCCCCTTAAAGATAATTTTTTTCTCCGGCCCACCGGGAAAATTAAAGGAACAGGCTTATGGGTTGCTACATGACGAATTAACAAAAAAGGTAACATTATAGAAAGTCAACATGGAGGATTTGCTCGTTGATAAAGATCTCCGAGTAGTGGTTTTTAATCAAGAACCCTCCAGAATGAAAAATGAAGACTTGCTAGTTATTGATAGAAAAGCAAAAAGCCTAATTCAGCTTTGCCTTGCAGATTCAAATGCCCTAAATATTTCTAGAGAAACCATCACAGAGAACCTCTCCCAGAAGTTAGGGAACTTGCATCAAACAAAGTCCCTAGTAAACAAGCTCCTTCTATGGAAGAAGTTGTACTCCTTGAGAATGAGTGACAAAGACTCTATGACAAAGCACCTAAATGTGTTCAACATTGTGGTAGGCTACTTGGCATTTGTGCATGTGAAAATGGACTGGGAGGACTCGTGAATAACCATCTTGTGCTCTTTGCCTAATCCATGAGACAACCTAGTAGTAGCAATCAATAGCAGCATCTCAGAATTGAAGCTTGATAAGGTTTGGGTGTATTACTCTCAAAAGAGATAAGGTCGAAAATTTCAAAATCCATCAAAGGAAATCCCAAGCACAAGGGCAAGAGCAAGAAGAATGGTACATGATCTTGATTGAAGTCTCGTGGAAAATCTGAGGGCAAGTGTTGGAATTGTAGCAAGGCCAGCCACATCAAGGATTGCAAGGAGAAGAAGGCCACAAAGCAATCCAAGAATGGTTCAAAGCCTCTAATGATGACACTAATGCGGTGTTTGAAACAGCCCTTACTGCACATGCATCTAACAATACATGATTGATTGAATTTGATGCATCTTTCCACATGACTCCGTACAAGGAATAGTTTGCTAAGTATGAAAGCTAGATGATGGAAGGGTCTACTTGGGAGATGATTCTTCTCTCAAGATTATTGGTTGTGACAAAGTTATGCTCACTTTCAAAAATGGAGGACTAAATCCCTCTTTGGTGTTCTACACATCACAAGTTTGGCAAAGAACCTATTGTTTGTGAGCAAGATGATCTGGGAGTGCATGTGGTCTTGAACAAAGACAAATGCAAAACAATGCATGAAGCCATGGTTTTGGCTAAAGAAGTTCATATTGGAACTGTACTTCATTTGGATCCAAGCACCATTTAGTACAACAATTCTAAGGTTCCCAAGTCTGAGAACCAAAAAAATCTTCTAAGAAGACCATTGCAGCAAGAGCATATGGGCCACATGGGTGAAAAAGGCCTAAGGATCTTGAAATGCAAAAACTTTGTAAATGGGCTATAGCTGATTGTTCCCTAGATTTTGATTTTTTTGAAAATTGTGTATAAGAAAAGTAAAATTGTGTTCAGTTTTACTCGAGCTCTACTAAATAGGTAGGGATTTAGGAATTGATACATAGTGATCTATTTGGTGACTTGGTCCTATTGATGTACCTTCACTTGCAAAATCCTTAATTATGTTTCTTTTATTTATGACCTCTCCAAGAAAACATAGGTGTTATTCCTCAAGCACAAATTCAAGGTCTTCTCAAAATGCAAAGAATTCAAAGCTCTCACTGAGAACCAGCCAAAAAAAAAAGAACATCGAGGCGTTGAAAACAAACAATGGTGGAGAGTTGTGTTCAAAAGAGTTCAATAACTTTTGCAGAAACATGAGATTGTGAGGCATAAGACAACTCCATACACCCCCCTAGTGGAATGGAGTTGTAAAGAGAATAAATAGGGCACTAATGGAGAGAGCTAGAAGTATGGTCAATAGCATCAATTCGGATCAAAAATTCTAGGCAAAAGCTATGAGCACAACTTGTTGCCTAATTAATGTTAGGATTTTCCGGCAAGATTGGAGCAACAAAATAAACAAATTTAAACAATTATAATGCAGATTTGAATGATAGAACAGAGAAATAATCCACATAAGTTGTAAGACAACAAATTTTAACACGGTTCACCCTTTGGGCTACGTCCACAAACAACAACAGTCTAGTTTTATTTAAATTTTCATCGATATAAACAAATTACAAATAACCTGCAGCAATATGCTGCAACGTAGAACTTCAAACTACACTCAGAATTCCCTCACATGCTGCTGTGTGTTACACACCATAACAATGATACACCCCACACGGTTTGTTGCATGTTCGTTTTCTCATAACCACGACCTTTTGTCTTCTTCCACGCACGCCTTGCTGAAAACTTCAAAATAAAGGCGTGACTGTTCACCTTTCCAATTCGTGCAACCATTGGTATTTTAATCCACAGCAGAAAAAACTTCTTCTTTTGAGCAGATACAAACAGTTTTATAACAAAATTTATTAACAATTTTCCTTTATTAAAATTAATGAAATTTTGCTTCCGGGGCGCTGCCCCCGAGCCCCCCACACTCCCCTGTTAATTAATTTGAGAGGGAAACCGCACCAAGCAAAGTGACCAAAATATTAACTCCAAAGTCTGATCAGGCTCCACAAACCAACAATTAACACATCTCCATGAGCTCTTGTGGACAAAACCTTTAAGGAGGCTTGGTTAGCAAAGAAGCCTTTTTTGCAGCATATCAAGGTTTTTAGTTGTGAAGCATATGTACATGTGCCTAAGAAGAAGAGATCCAAATTGGATTTCAAAGCAAAGACGCCAAGGATATAAGCTTTAGAATCTTGAGACTAGAAAGGTAGTGTCTAGTCAGAAAGTGATCTTCAAGGAAATAAGATCCTATCCTAATCCTTTGCAACTTAAAGTTGATACACATTGACGCAACAAAAGCCAAAGACTAAGGAGACTACCCCTAAGGCTAAATCAAAGATTCAACAAGGATCAAATGAGGAGGATAGTTTAGAGAGTGAAACAAAGGGTTCAAAAGAAGAACCTCATACCTTACTCAAGAGGGTGTCCACTCAACAAAGAAGCAACTACAAAGATATAGCCCATTGTATTTTTTCTTTGTCTACTAATGATGATAGACCTCGAACTCTAAAGGATAATACATGGGAATTGGTGAAAAAAGGTCACCGTTGAGGAGATTATTGCACTAGAGAAGGATAATACATGGGAATTGGTGAAGCTTCCCAAGATAGGAAGTTTGTTAGCTACAAATGGGTTTTCAAGAAAAAGTTCAATTTAAATGACAAGAGTGGGAAATACAAGACAAAATTAGTAGCTATAAGGGTTATTCCTAGGTAGAGAGAATGATTTTGGTGAGATCTCTCATGTTGCAATGCTTACATCTATTAGATTTATATTATTTGTTGTTGTTGTGTTCAACCCTAAGGTTGAAACATGAATGTTAAGACAACTTTCTTGCATGGAGATTTTGAGGAGAAGATCTGCATGTCATGGCTAAATCACTTTATGGCGAGGGGTAAAAGGTACACAATTTGTAGGTTGAACAAATCTCTTTATGATCTAAAACAATCCCCTCACATGTGGCATCAAAAATTTGATTCTTTTGTTTCAAAGTTCGGGTTTGTTAGAGCTAAATTAGATTGCTACGTTTATTATAAGCATATAGGTGATCAATTTTTTGTTATTGTTCTTGATGTCGATGACAATTTGATCAATAAAAATAAAGAAATGATTGGGGTTTTGAAATCTCAACTTTCACTACACTTTGATATGCACAATTTGGGGGCAGATAAGTTCATCTTAGGGATGGAAATCATGAGGCATAGAGCTAACAAAAAATGCTCGATCACTCAAAAGAAGCATGTTCACTCTATTTTTCAGCAATTCAATATGCAAGATTGCAAACCAATGAGTGTTCCCATTCATGTAGGAACAAATCTTTTCATAAAGTAGTGTGCTTCAACACCAAATGAGATAGAGGACACGAGCCATACCCCAATGCAAGTGCAGTTTGTAGCCTTATGTATGCTATGGTTTGAACCAGACCAATTATTGCCCAAGCAATGGGAGTCCTAATTCAGTATATGATTAATCCAGGTAAGAAGCACTGGACTAAATTAAGCAAATTTTCAAATATCTTCATGGCACTCCATAGTATTCTATTTGCTACCAAGGAAGGTCCTATAGTGAAATCCTATAGTGAACCTACAATTGACATGTAGAGGACCTAAAGTGGTCATACAAGAATTTGTAGAATCCAATTGGGTAGACAAGAGGTCTACTAGTGGGTATATTTTTACCTTGTCTAGTGGTGCAATCAATTGGATGAGAAAGAGATAGGTTGTGCTTGCTCTTCAACAATAGAAAACAAAGTATATGCCAACTACTCATGCCTTCATTAAGCAATGTGGCTCTAGAGATCATGTTTAGATATTGGGTTGCTAATTCAATGTGATGGTCAAAGTGCCATCAACCTAGAAAAGAACCCTACCTTTCATGTAGAGGACCTAAAATGGTCATACAAGGATTTGTAGACTCTAATAGGGTAGGTAGGAGATCTACTAGTGGGTACATCTTTACCTTGTCTAGTGGTGCAATCAGTTGGATGAGAAGGAGATAGGTTGTGGTTGCTCTTCAATGATAGACACAAAGTATATCCCAATTACTCATACCTTTCATTAAGCAATGTGGCTCCAGAGATCGTGTTTGGATATTGGGTTATTAAATCAATTTTATAGTCAGAGTGTCATCAATCTAGAAAAGAACCCTACCTTTCATGCTTGAACAAAGCACATTGATGTGCAGAATCATTTTGTGAAATTCTATAGTGAACCTACAACATGCATGTAGAGGACCTAAAGTGGTCATACAAGGATTTGTAGACTCCAATTGGTTAGGCAAGAGGTCAACTAGTGGGTGTATTTTTACCTTGTCTAGTGGTGCAATTAATTGGATGAGAAAGGGATAATTTGTAGTTGCTCTTCAACGAGAGACACGAAATATATGCCAACTACTCATACCTTTCATTAAGCAATGTAGCTCCAAAGATCATGTTTGGATATTGGGTTGCTAATTCAATGTGACAGTCAGAGTGCCATTAACATAGAAAAGAACCCTAACTTTCATGCTCAAACAAAGCACATTGATGTGCAACATCAATTTGTACTTGACATGGTGGAGGACAAGAGGGTTATGGTCAAGAATATGGATACTACTGTGAATGTTGTTAATGCATTAGTAAAGCCTATAAGCATAGAGAAGTTCAAGTGCTACAAGATGGCTATGGAGATCAACCCCTAGCATTTAGTTCACTTTGTTGGAACCCACTATGGATCTTGCAATGTATATAAGTGGGAGATTGTTAGACCTAGGTGTTGTATACCTTGCAAGTCCTAGGTTTATTTGAATTATTTAATATTTGTAATATTGTAAAATAATTTGCTCTCATGGAAAAGGGTGCCCTAGCTGGATGAATCTTGAAATTCCATTGTTGGCACTTTCTACCATGTGTCATTGCTCTTATGAGGGTTGTAAGTCATACAATAGGGGGTTACTAGGGGGCTATGACTAGCATCTTTTACTAGCTAAATATGGTTGCGTAAGAGATATTATTACACCCACATGGAGCATTTGGCAGTTACATTAGACCCTCTTGGTCATACAAGTCAACCAATCAACTAGGGTGCTTTTTTCTCTGTGGGGACGAATCACACTTGGAGGGGGGGTCACATGGGTTGAATGCCGATCACCTTGAATTGGTTATGGCTCATGGTTTTGAGCCCATGGTTTAGGAAAACCATTAATGATTTCTTGGGTCTCCTTGGCCTATATATTCAAAGCAAATGGAGAATGTTTGGTATGTCTTATGCAAGGTTACGCTGCCAAATTTTGTCCAAGTTCAGAGTCTAGACCTCATTGAAGCATGGTAATTGCTATTGTATTGTAACTCATTGTTGTTGAATGATACAATGGGTGCGTCGTATCGAGGTTGGGTTTTTCCCTTTACAAGGTTTTCCCAAGGTATATTATGTGTTGTGGTTTTTGTCTATTCCTCTCATTCTTCCCTTCTTCCTTTCTTGTTCTCAAGCTAGTGTCATTACTTTGTTGAAATTATTTTAGATTTAGTATACTTGCATTACTGTCCTAATTGAATCAGCTAGGAATCTGTCCTGCTTTCCTTTCAAAAAAAACCCTCAACCTGGTGAGGGAGCATCCTAGGGCAGCAGGGCATCAGTATTATCAAGGCATGTACTAGTGCTTCAATCTTGGCAAATTTCCTACAAAGATCATGGAGCGGGTGGCTCATGTGCTTTTTCCTACACATGAAGCTTCTTCTTCATCTCTAACAACCAACACAAATGTTAAAATGGAAGTGTGAGGAGGGTTAAAGGCACAACAATTGGCAACAATGGAAAACATGAGTGTGCTCAGTAAGGAGCAATTGGCAGTATAATCAACTTCATGAGGTTCCTGACTTCTATGTTGATTTGAAAATGGTTGTTAAGCCTCTTAGCATCACTCATAATAGAGGAAAGATGGGAATCATGAGTGCACTTACCCTGCCTACATTGGAGGAGAGCGTGTTGGATCATGCGGCAACAAGAAAAGATCATCCCAAGACTGAAGTTCCAGTATCTAGAGGACTGCAATGCCTATCAAGTGTAGAACACTAAAGGTGACATGATGGCCATGGGAGTTGGCAAAGGGTCCTCTAGGCATGTCAAAGATAAAGAGTGCGGTATTGCCAAATGGGGTGCACCTTGAGCTAAAAAGGATCCTACTACTGATCTATGAATTTGGGTTGTCTTTTTCTATGGGTTCTGTCTTGCAAACTATTGTGCTTATGTTTATCTTTTTGTTGTGTTAGGAGCTTCCTACTCCCTTCTGTTCCTTATAGACATATTAGGTTTTGGTAGTCTGAGGTTGGTAATGACCTTTTTTGTTTGCAAATGGTATCTTTTCTATTGAAACATGGACAAGGGCCCCTATAAAAACATCATTAATCCATCAAAGAAAAATATTATATTGTTATTTAATAATATTCAATGTTTAAATGTTTTTATAAACATTGATATCATATTAAAAATTAAAATAAATTTTCATGAAAATTTTAAAATCAGAAACTAAAACATAAAACATAAATTGAAATGACTTAATATTCAATTTGTACAAAATAATCAAATATATGATATATTAATAAATTTAAAATTAAGTTGATATATTTTAAATTTTGAATTAGATTTATAGCAATATAATTATTGTAATATGTCAGTATGCTTTTAAGTTTTAATTTAAAATTATATCAATATTATTTTATTATAAAATATATTAGTGATTTTTAATTAACATAATTTTAATCTCAATCTGCTTTCATTATTTTGAAATGGGAAAATAGTCCATTTTGTTATCAAGGGGTAGTACGAATGCTCCTAGTGATCAATACATATGGGTTACATGGTAGCCACATTCAAGAGGCCTTAATCACTCTGCATTCGTTACTCATTTCCCACTCTCCCACCTATTTTCAAGAATCAAATCTAAGCTTCCCCATTTCTGTGGAGCCGCATTTGCACCATTTCGAAAACGATGAATCAATGAAAAGGCCTACCCTTAAGTCAGCTCAACATGGTTTATCAAGAGCACTTTTGAGTCAAGGTGGAAGTAAAGAATCTCTTTTTTTTCTGGCTGTCTTCAAACTGTCATCAAACAATTAATTAACAAGGTTGAGGATCCAAATCCTTGTGTGCCAAAATTTATGAACTTGTTTTTACTTATGCAAGTTTAGTAGGCTCTCTATGTGTGATTTGGTTCGATTCTGCCAATTGTTCAATACATACCTAAATTTCTGGATAGTGAAATAATGAATTCTAAATTTTTGTAGGATTTTTTAATAAAATCTTAATGTTCATATGTACAAATTGACAGACAAATTTACATGAATTTTGGGGATTGTAATGATATTTGCCGGATTTCAAATTTCTTGCTTGATATGCAGGAAACCCTGTAACATAGGTGTTAAACCCATTTTTTAGTCAGATAGTAACAACTTTCATAAGACCCAAAATCTGTGAATTAATTGGAGTTCCTCCTATCAGCCCAAACAGAACATGGGCTTCAATTGAAAAGATTTGTCTTATATTTGGTGTTCAAATTCAAGGTTTGGAGGAAAGGAAGAACAGATAATGTGAAATTTTATAGGATTGTCATAACTTGGTATTTGAAAAAACAGTCTTTTACATGAGAGATAATCTACAAGCATCAAGAAGTATCTCTAGCGACATTCTTAATCAGATGTGGAATGATCATTCATTAAATTTATGAAAAAGATGAAGATCCTCCTGTTTACCACTGTTTAACATCTACAAATTTTTCATGAGACTGCCTGCAGAAGATAAATTGGAACAGTGGCTCTCCCATTAACAGATGCAAACACAAGATATTGTTCCTTTCAACCGCAGGTAGGCAAAGTTCACTTTTAAACTACAGTTTTGAGTAGAATCATTATTCATTCCAACATCCATTAAAAAGATAATTGCAGATAATAAATATTCACATAAATGTTATATGACTGTAATAAGGAATATTACTAAACATCCCTAGATTTAGCAGATATTAATGATCCCATTGATTTCAGATACACCATTCACACTGCATCCACATTTGATATTAGGAATTGTCTTCCACACAAAGCGAATATTTGGACCTTGACCATCTAATAAGTTATAATATCCTATAGCACATAATATTTCAAATGAAGAGAAATTATAACTGGTTTCTTTCTGTCATTAACCTCTGGAGTTAATAGTGTAAACCAAAGGATGGATGCTGGGATTAGGTATATCATAGAAATTCAACATCTTCAAAATAATATTCTTCTTGCTCAGTTGACCAGTCTGACGATAAGCATACATATTCCCTCATGTCTAGCTACTTTCTCTTCTAAGGGATTGGTATGTCCTATCTATGGCCTCAGGACTGGCCCAATATATCGCTATCAAAGAATCATAAAGTTCTTCTCCTTTGCTTATATTCTTATAAGGCCTATGCCATGTCCACAAAAAAATCAAACTAAAATCACTTCAATAATTGTCAAAATGCTTCCACTCTTTGATGAAAGCACCATGCCAGGGATTTCCAAACAAATCACATCTTCTTACCTTTATTAGTAAAAGAATATACCTGGAAAAAATAAAGCCATTGATAGTAAAGTGTCCCGTGAGAATAAGTAGCAATAGAAAACTGGCACTTTCAGTGTATGCAAATGTAAGGCATGATGAGAGGTCACCTCAAAAAATTAGCGATTCTAAGGCATAAACACAGGCATGGTAATATGGAAGCTAAATATATTAGACTCGCGATCAAGGCAATTGTTAACTGACAAGCAGAGGTCATAATCAGGTATCATTTGCTTGGATTTTAAAGACATTCCTATTATTTGATGACATAAAATGATAAAGACAAGCCAACAAGCTGCTAGATTTCTCACTAATTTTTAACAGCAAACTTCTCAAGAAAGAAATACTACGAAATAAAATCAACCATTCTCAATTCTGTAAAGTGAAAACAAGGTAACTTACCATGGCTGCAGTCCCCGCAGTAAATGAGCAAATTACAAGCCAACCAAAGCACACCAACCAAAATAAAGGGCTGCCACATTGCTGTCCACGCTGTTTCTGGATAAACAGCTCTCTGTTTCAACCTCATTTCTAAGTTTTATTGAAACGTATAGTAGCAACTGCTGCAAGGAAACCGATCTTATCAAAAACCCTCATTTTTCTACCATACCCATAATCACATTATTTGCAACAGCTCTTGTGACCAGATCCATACCCTGAACAGCTGACCACGAGACACATTCGCATTGGTAACAATCTAACATATCCATGTTTCCAAAAAGCAACATCTTTAGCTTGAAGTATACATTGGAGTTCGTCATTTCACTGTTCCCGGCAAAACGTCTCAGCTCTTTGCCATTCTGGGCCAAATTTCCTCTACCATGTACCAAGCATCCCCCGCTAAAATGACTCGAGTTTCAAATTTGCCAAACTGTGGTCGCAATCTTACATATGCTTAAACCCACAACCTAATCCTACCTCAAGTCACCAAATCAATTGTAGTCAATGGTGCATTGGAAATTGGTTGCAAATTGGATACAAGAAAGGTCCATCAAAACCCGACTCAAGCAACAGTTGCAATGATTTTTTCGCTAGAAATTGAATTCCAATTCTTATTACAGAACAACCTAATACCATTTTAGTCAGAAAGTTTACTGTACCCATGGCTGCATTGTGAATTGAAAGCGGGAAATCTCATGAACCCCAGCTTAAGCAGCACCTGCACTGATTTTTTTGCTCAACAACAAAGTTCAACCCTGTTGCATCACAACCTAATGCCATCTGTTACCAAACCGCTTGTACCCACTGCTGCATTTTGAATCGGTTGCAAGAAAAGCACATCAAAACCCAGCTTACACAAACTTGGCACTGCCTTTTTTCTTAAACAACGAATTCCAACCCTAACTACAGGAACAACCCTATCTCAAGTCAGCAAATTGCTTGCATCCTTGCTGCATTTTGAATTAGGCGCAGAACCTCATCAAAGCCTAACTACAGCAGTGCTTCTTTCCACAAAAAGCAACAATTTCCAAACCTTAAAATAAGATCTCAATGACAGTCCCCAAAAATATGATACCCAATGCTACATCTTGAACTGAAATTCCAAAAACCACATCTTAGAGATCCCAAAACCACAGTATCTTGCTGAAATAATAACAACAGCCAAGCTTTCTGCCAGAAAGCTCCTCAATCCGAATCCTTTAAACAAACTCCAGTGTACATGCTCACTAACATACCACCAACCATCAGAAACATCCAATCATAATGACTGAAAAAAATAGAAAAACAGAATCAAATAGACTCCTTTACTCTGCCTCAGTTTTTGTGAGATCTAGACGCAGAAAGGCAAAAATCAACCAGTCATGATAACTACTAACCACAAAAAGTAGATCCAAAAAGCACTGGTGCGTAGAAAATAAACAAAAAGTAAAATGCCCAGATGCACTTAAATGTATCGAATTTAAATAAAATTCCAGTTATCATGCATCACTTGTTATTATCCTGTGAATGCACGAGTTGCACCGAGGATTGTGGGACCCTCGCCCTCCACCAGACAGTTAATTTTATCTTATTTTTGTTTTGGCTGGTCCATTAAAAAAAAAAGTGGATAGTTCATCATCCGTTTTGTTTTATATGCTTCATATTCTGTTCAGTCCAAAAGCGAAGGATGTGGTTGTGAGGTAGATCCCGAGGAGTGGAACAGTGCGAAAGATCCAAGGAATGAATGAATGAATGAAAGATTTTAATGACGTCCACGAGATTTTAATGACGTTCACGAGACTAAACAGTCTATGGGACCGAGACATTCAACAATTTAGTTTGTCTCCAGACTCTTCTCCAGATCAAATCTCCTGCTATTAATTTTGACTAGGAGGCTACCCGTCTAATTTATCTTATCCTCCTCAAATAACTGCTGCATATTGCCCACATCTGAAATACTTGAGTACTGATTACGGATATTTTCGTACGTTGTGCATTCCATGAGAAAAGAGCTAATTAGAGGTCGATAAGAATTCGTTTCTTTCTCATTTTGCCTTTGGTATGGGCTCTTGTGTATGGAGATTCTCGAGTATTGGTGACCTTTTGCCCCTATATGGTTTATGGATGTAATTTTTTTGGTGGTATATACCATGCTTTTCAATATTGAAAGGTATGGGTGGTGGCTTGTTACAGAGTAATCAATAATCTTAAATAGGTTAATGAATAAAGCTAGTATAGTATTTTATACATTAATTAAAGTTAGTGTAGATATTTTAAAAACATTATTTTAAAAAGAAAAGTTAATGTCAATATTTTAAACATATTATTTTAAAAAATAAAGTTAGTATGGATATTTTAAATATATTATTTTAAAAAATAAAGTTAGTTTAGATATTGTAAATATATTAATTTAAAAAATATCAAGGAGTTATTTTATTATAAAATTATAAAATTATTTAATAAAAGAAAAAAAAAAATTATTTATATAATATTTTATTTTTGTTAGGTATGTTGGGTGAAAATTATGTAATCAGCTTTTCGATAGATTACACAACTTGGACTTCAGCCACAGCTATGTGAGATGTGAATCTCTCCTCTCGGAAAGGGGAGGCGCCCTTCTTACTGCTAATAGAAGCCATAGTAAATCAAACAAATAATTACAAAATGTACACGAAACTCACAGAGTGGAGGGGGGGGGAGGGGGGGCGTGTTACATTCATCCCTTTCGAGAAGATGTTTACAATGCTTCACCGTTGGAAGTTCACAATTTTTGATAACCTAAAACTAACAACCAGCAGTAATACCAATATCTCTATCTCGTCAAAGCGAAGCGTAGAGATACCAAAAGTGATTAAGAACAAATAGTAAAAGGAAAGCTCAATGGCACAAAGTCGTCCGAAGCTTTATCAATGTTGATCGTAAGTGTACCGTTTGTCACGTTAGAAGCACAAAGTCTTCTTAGACGCAAAGAATTCCTCGAACAAAGATGAACGATTACAAGCACAAAGTCTTGTAGATCATCCAACAAAGTATCAAATAGCACTAACGACAAGCACAAAGTCTTGTAGATCCTTCGAAAAAGTATCCAAGAGTATGAATAATTACAAGCACAAAGTCTTGTAGATCACTCAACTAACATGCAAGAGCATGAATGATTACAAGCACAAAGTCTTGTAGATCATTCAACCAATGATAAACGTAAATACAAATGCAATCTAAATAATAAATGTAACACAAAGTTTACATAAACTACTTAGAGTCCTTCAGATTCTTCAAACTAATCACTACCAAATAAGATCAACTCACAAAAGTATCGAATCCAACGCAAAGTTTGGCTTGCAATCTTTTTCTTTATTAATTGAATCTCATTCACAAAGCATGAACGCAAAGTTTCACAAATTTGCTTCAAAAAGGGCAGCACTTCGTTGCAAAACACTAAAGGATAAAATTACAATGAAAATCCCTCACATTATATAGAAAGAGGGATAAGCAAAATAAGGAAAGAGATTGAGAAAATCAGGGAAAGTTAGGTGAGCGATTTTAGGAGATCTCACCTAACTTTGACCAAAGTCAAAGTGTAATTTGTTTTCAAAATATTACATCTTTGATCTTGGTGTAATTACAATTCACAAAAAGACATTCGAAAATGTCGAGAAATATTTACAAGATGCATAATGGGATGCACTGGAAATTTCTAACACTGGAGAACAGGAAGCCTCTTCATGTTTCTTTGCTTGGGCGCGGAGTCTTCATACTTCTTCCTGGTCTCCTGCATGAACTTTTTATTTGGAAGAACCACGATCAAAGGACATCACCTTCGGAATCACTTGATGAGATCTAGAGAGAAACTGCAAGGATGGTGAATCAACAGGCGTTAGTAGAAAAAGTAGCATTGGGAAGCGTGAAACGAGCAACTAGGCACGAAAAACGATGCAGGAGCAAAGAAATGGGGTTCGGAATGGAAATAGAGCGAGTTTGAAGAGACTAAGATAAAAACTGCCAAAAGTGTAAAGGTGCTAAAATTCAGCTCCATTGCACAAAAAATGACTAAGTCTGGAAGAAAAGTGCAAAGGTGCTAAAATTCAGCTCCATTGCACAAAAATGACTAAGTCTGGAAAAAGATTGTGAAAAGTGTAAGGGCGCTAAAATTCAGCGCCCTTACAGTTTTGGAGATTTCAATCTTTGATGCAGGGGCACTAAAAAATGGCGCTCCTGCATTTCTCAGAGTTAGAATTTATTTCAACATTTTCAACATGTTAGGGCGCTAAATTTTAGCACTTCTGCATCTGAGACATGATTTTGGAAAATGGATGTAATGGTGAATGAAAACGGTGCTCGAGGTTTGCAAAGTGTTTGTCTGCATGGAGTTGCCATTGAAATTGGAGAATAAAGAGAAAGCAAGGGTAACAACTTACAAAGATGAATCGCGAAAAACGCTGGAGAGGGATGTCGAAAAACTCAAAAAACGTATTTGCAGTTTGAAGAAAACTCACCTAGCATGAAGAAAAGAAAGCAAAAGATCATAACAATGAAAATGGCGAATTAAAACACTTTTAAGTGAAAGAGAAAATCGAAAATCTAACTCAAGTCAAGCAATAAATTTAGGCACGAAAAGTGGCACGATTGATGAAAAATGCGAAAATCATGAAGAAACGTGTCAGGGCCAAAAAGTTTAAGTGTCAAGAAAAAGTGTAATGGCGCTAAAATTTAGAGCTATTACATTTTGGAAAAAGTTCACTTTCATGCAGGGGCGCTAAATTTTAGCGCCCTTGCATTTTCCAGACTTAGCCAATTTTGGCTTCAGGGCAGGAGCGCACTTTTTCAGTGCCACTGCATTTTTCGCAATTCACTAAGTACGAACAGTGAGACTTCGCAAAGGAGCTCGTTTTGAAGGTCTTCACGAGGCGAACATGGGGGAATGCTCGAATTGACTATTCGAGACTTCAGAATGCATTTCGAGGTGGCTTGAAAATCACTTCGTTATGCATACTTGAACTTCACGAATCCTATGAAACAGACAAGTTTCATAGGGGGTTATCCGTGGAACGAGCGTTGCTAGATTTCGTGATAACAAGGTAATTTAAGAATTTTGGTAAGTTGAAATTAGAAATGAGGGATTTCATTTCTAATGTGAACACACCACATTAACAAAAATAGTTCAAATCTAACAAACTTAGGTCAAAACCCACAAACATATTGGATCACGGCAAAAGGTCACTAATCACAATAGCCTATCAAAAATTTGAACTTTGATGACAATAACAACAAGAGCTGCAGGGCAGCGAAGTTCCTACCAGAAAGTTTTAGAATAGTTTTGTTTGTATTTGTTGAGTTTACTGTGTTTTAGGAACAATTGGTCAAGATAAAGCAGTTGTCACCTAAATTTAAGAATTTGATCATTGATAGAGTCAACTTTGTCTTCCATTAGAAAATGACTTTTATAACAAAAGAATTTTGCTCATTTCAAAATTTGGATGCTCTGGTTGTGCTTTTAGGCATGAAGAAAGCACAATTTACATGTTGTCAGCATTATGCAAATATTTATGAGTTCAAAGATTTCCTTAACCGTTTAGCATATATGATAAAAAAATCCTCTTTCAAAAATCAAAGATCTTTAGAACTTTCATTGTACGTAGAGTCATGTATAACCAACTTGCTTAAATGTTACAGTTTTCTACATAAATGAAAATGAAAGCATATAGTCCCAAGTCCTCTTATAGGTTCCTAATGTCTCCAAAAAATGTCTTACGATAGAAAATGATCTTTTTATTCCATTCAGTAATTTAGATAACTCGTTTATAAGCCTAATAAAACATAATGTGAAGTGTATTGCAAAAGGTCTAAATCAAACATCAAAAATCTCAATTGAACCCATATGCCCATTTTGATGATTGTAGAGTAGTGGAAAAAAACATTGCAATAGTCATTGGACCAAGACCACAAGGTAGAGGATTAATTGTTGAAGCTATTCTTGAAGCCTCTTCATAGGAAACATGACTGACTAATTTTGGTATTCTCTTTTAGCACTAGGATCCTACAAAAGTGGAAGCAATAGTTTTAATTTGCTATATATTAACCATCTTTTACTTACAAACTTTTTTTGAAAAAGGAGTTAAAAGGTGTCATACCTCTACTGCATTTAATCCAAGATCAATTAGTACTACACCAGGTTTTAGCTAATGACCACGAACCAAATTTGGCACACTTGTTGCAGCAACAAGAATATCTACTTCATGAGTAAAATCTACATAGAAAATTATTTCTGTTTTGAGTAGCTATCCAGTCTTTTTTTTTTTTTTTTGGAAACATGGTTTAAAACTTTAAATTAATACTTAAATAAAGATAGTCTACTATGTTTCAAATTTTAGAGCTATTCAATAGAATATGGCTCATATTCTAACATGTCAAAAACTTTTTCAAGAAGAGATAATGTAGTCCACCCTTAATCAATGTGTATTTATTTATAGACTAAACATTTGTACTTATAAATTTATAGATATGTATTTTGCCAGATAAATTTTGTCCTTGTACCAAGCATTCTGAAAATCAACTAAGCATTGTTCATTTATCAATATTTGTTGACCATTTTGAAGTCGAGATAACTTATAAGGATTTGGGTGTGTTATCCTTTTCAAACCCAAATCTTCTATCATCTCATTGGACATAAGATTGTTTGTAACACAATTTAACTACTTGTGAGATTTTTTTCATCCTAGGGTGATCCCACAATAATGGGTTACATTTTTTGGCCAAACTTGACATTAAAATCAGGATTTTTCACGAGACATTCACTTTCTTACACCTATAGCAGCTAAACTGTTAAGGTTTTGAAGATGAATCAAACTAGTTATTTGTTAGATATTTTGTGTAGATTCTAATTATATTTTAAAAATATAAATAAATAAAAAATTGTGAATCATTTTATGTAATTTTTAATAAATTGTTTTTTCTACTAATCAACATTTTTAAAAAGTGATGTTTACTTCGGCCCACGTAACTTTTTTTATAGATAAGATACAATTCTAATTTTTAAAATACAAAATTTTCACACCAATATCTAGGGAATGGATTTTTTTCATAATTTTTTTACATTTTTTTTTTTTTAATTAATTTTCCAAGTCAGCGTAATTATAATTTGGACAGAGGTGTACTTCGGCCCACATAGTTTTTTTGTATTCATTTGAATTAACTTATTCTTTCTTTGTTGGAATAAGGACATCAATACCTAGTGCACATGTATTTTAGATTTTTTTTCTCTATTTTTCTATTTTTCGTATGTGTGAAATAAAGAACTTGATGTTCATTGAAAATCCTACATTCACAAGAAATAAAAATAAATATAATAATCAAATTAAACATATTTAAAATTATACTTTTGGGAAGCTTATAATAAGGGTTGCAAGCTTACAAAACATAAATTTTAAATGAATTCATTTGATCACCCAAAAGGTAAATCAAAAGTGGTTTTTTATCAGCATTTTGATAGGTGTAGAGGAGACTCGATTATAGGTATGGTTTAAATCTAACAAGGTTCTATCCAAGGGGGTTTGATCTAAGGGGGTTTGATCAATCCCTCTTTAATTAAAATAATTTAAATGGAACCTTTAAAGTCATAAATCATTGTATTTTCTAAAAATATGTGATTTCAGGCAAAAATGAGGATGTCCCAAAAAGTGTCTCAAATATGAATGGATGCCCTCTATCAATATTTATTGTTGCCTCTTTCTAATTAATGTTGATTGTTGTTTTCTTTCAAGTATTAATCGAACCTCATATAATATACATGAATTACAAGAAAGAAACCACTAAAGGTTAGCATGGGAAAGCAAGGCATTCCAGCTGGTCAATGGATTGTTGTTCAAGCTGGGGCCCAACCAAGTATTAAAGTGTGTGGCACAGTAAGAGATTGGGAATGTACTTCAATAGGCACATGAGAATCTTATTGGAGGCCATTGGAACTTCAAGTTCATGCCACAACATGCAATGTACTCTTAGCAAGTCTATGGTGGTCTTGATGCCAAAAAATAGGTAACGAAATATTGAATTGGCAAACCATTAAAATAAGACTTTATGCCCCTTTGGCCATCCCAACCACAAGAAATATTTGAAATATGAGGATTGAACTTCATTTTCCCATTAAATTTTAGCTAGACACATCAGTGTAAATACATTGTGTTCACCACTAAAGTATGTGACTAAGTGAGCTCAAGCAAGGGCCATGTAAAACAATCAAAAGGCCAAGTCAAGGGCACAAACAAAGTCCTCATTTTAGTTATAACATGTGGATTTTCTTGGTTTGGTTAAATATTCTACAATCCTTGTTCTTAAATCTAGCCCACTTCCCATCCCCATTCCCCCTAGTGTCATGGATACCAAGACCAAACACTTGTCTATGAGAATACTATTACCATCACTCAGTTCAATCAAGCTTGGATGAGAGGAATTTTAATGAAAAATAGATGAATGTCAGGGATCTTATTCAGAGGAACTTAAACTAGATGTTGAGGACTTCTCTATCTTGAAAGATCACAGTACTAACTTTATGTTCAAACCTCGTACTTTCTTTCTTGGGATTTCCTCTACTTTCCCCCAAATGATGGTTGTGCTATCAATACGGCCTCTTGGGGTTATAATTGTCTAAAGAAGTACAAGGATGAGATTAAAGAAACTATCTGTAAACAACAAAAGCAGGTTAGGGTTTTGTCTTCTAAGAATGAGTAATGAGAAAGTTTCTCTATAGAATTCCTATTCTCCTGAATATATTCCTAAGTTTGATGACTTCAAACTGGATGTTGATAGTCTGCAACAAATTTATGACCTTGTGTCTATGACATATGTAACTGGGGTCATCATGCAATAGAAATTTTGCACAACCTCAACCTACATTTGGTAAATTATCCTTTTATGTAAGATAAGGTTTGTGATGAAGGTCCATGGTTAAGGGATGATGTTGCAGAGAAGCCTATGATGGAACTTACCATGCAATGTGGCATTGGATTTATTCCAACTTGACAAATAGGCTTGGAACCTTGTGATTTTTATATCTTCTTGTAGTGTGATTAATCTTGCAAGGGGGTGCACCCATTATGACCAACATTTAAATATGGAATCCTTGGATAGTTTTATAGTAGGAATTTTGTTTTAAATAGTAGGTTTATACTGACTATTGAAGGCATCTTCAATTTTTATTTTTTGGTATACATTAATGACAGTCAATAGACAAGTAGTGTCCCAAATCAGGCTATTGGGTTTGGCTGGAAAACTCATATTTATGTTCCTCCAATTTATTGGAAGGCTGATAAACTGATACTCTAATCTTATACTTAACCAAAATATTAAAGAAAGTTGAAACTAAGTTTAAAGTTTCAATAAATGGCATATATGAGAGCCAAATCATGCAATGAGACTATAAATCAATTTATCTAAGGGGCAGATGAATGAGGGTAGAATCAGGCTAGCTCCATATTTTCAGACTCCTTATTTATTTCTCTTATATCAACAAAAACCAAACTTAAGCAAAAATGCCAAGAGGTAAAAACAAATAAAAGTAGAGATCCTTGTAATAATGACTAATGTTGTTATTTACAATATTCAATCTATTGTGTCTGTAATGAACTTACAGAATATGAAGTGTAGTTAGACAACCAATTTGGATAAGGTATACAATCATTAGTTATGAGAAATAGAGAAAATTGAACATTTAAGAAAATTCTAAGACCCAATTTCTCGCGTAAAGTCAATGTAGAGCAACGAAGTTCTTGCCAAAATGTGCAAGAATAGTCCTATTTTTATTTGTTGTGTTTTTATTTAAATCTTAGATATTGATGTGAAGTTCCTACCAAAATGTGCAAGAATATTCCTATTTTTATTTGTTGTGTTTTTATTTAAATCTTAGATATTGATGCAAAGTTCCTGCCAAATGCTAGCAAGATGGTTTTTCTCTTTGATTTGTAGGCAAATTGAGATTAGCGATGGTTTGATTAGATTGGAAAAATAGCAATTGATAGTTATATGCTCAAAGTAGTCTTGTTCGACAATACAGATAAATAAAGAAAAGAATAGGACATAATTGATCAGAATAGATATTTAGGTGAATTAAATAAGTAATTTATTACGTAAATTATTGGTGTGCATTGATAGTAACTACTATTGCTAGGACATAGTTGATGAAGATAGGTGTTTAACTGAACTAAGTGAGAAATTTCACATTTAAGTTATCATTGTGCATTAATAGTGACTATTATTGTATTGGTTGATATGCATTAGAATAACTTAAGTAAATTATAACCCTCACTTTTAACCCTGACCCTAATGTAATTGTAATCATAATTTTAATTCTAATCCTAATTATAACTTTTATTGTAACCCTAATCATAGTTTTCATTCTAATTCTAACCCTAACCCTAATTCTATTGTAAACATAATTGAAACCCTAATTCTAACTCTAACCCTTCCTAATTGTAAGCCTAAGCCTAAGTCTAATCTTAACCATAATTATAACCTTAATTCTAATCCTAATTTTAATTCTAAACCAAACTCTAATTTTAACCCTAACATAAAGATAATTTTTTGAAGTGTGATTAAGGGGAACATTATTTGTATGTTTTCATTACCCTTATTCTAACATTAATTTGAAATATAATTCTAACTCTATCCTAACCCTATTTTTAATCCTAATTCTAACAATAATCCTAACCCTAACTCTAATCATATCTATAATTCTAACCATTAAACTAGTTAACCCTATTTCTAAACCTAATCATAATTATAATGATTTTAGAATTATAATTATTAATAATAATTAGGGCTCTAGAATTATAATTTAATTAATTTATATAACTAATGTTGTAATTAATTATTTGATTATAAAAATTCTCACGACTAATTATTTAATTAAACATTTAAAATAATTATTAAATAAGATATGGTTATAATATAATTGATTAAAACATCTATAGTTATTTTTATAATTATTTTAAATTTTAAAATAATAATTAATAAATTAGAATTATATTTATATATTCTAACCCTAAAGTTAAATAATTAAATAATTAAATAATTCTAATTCTAATTCTAAATTACTAAAATATTTAATTGTATTTTAGTGAACTATAACCTTAATCATAATTTAATTAAAAATTTATATTGTTATAATTGTAAATTAATCTATATAATTATAATTATAATAAACTTAATTCTAAACCTAATTCTTAATTATTAATATTTTCAAATTAGGTTATTTTGATTATATTTATGTAATATTAATTATAACACTCGCCTTAATAAACAATTTTTAGCATTATTATTGCACATTCTACAATTATATGGAAATCAACTTAACTAAAATACTTAAGGTATATCATAAATTTTATCTCTATGAAAATTTGCTAATACATTATGCAAATTTATGTATTAAAGCAAACAAATAATTTAACTGGTGTATCATTTTCATTAGTTGAATGATGTTCGGCTACAAAAATCAAACAAATATTTTTACTGGTGTATCATTGAAATTAACATTGTTGTGGAAAGTATCTTAAAAAACTACTGCAATCATTGATCTTTTTTATATAATATTTTATTTCTTATAAACTAAAAAAAAATTTAAATTATATATGTTACATATTATACAGTATATATTATTATAATACTATGTTAAAATTAATATATTACATATGAATTTAATAAATTAATATAATAGATTTAAAACTAGCTATATTATATTATAAAACCATATTATTATCTTATATCATTATTAATAATAATTTATTTATTGACAAATAGAAAATTTACAACTAATCTCCCATGACTCACCAATTCTCTTCAAAGTATAAAATTTATAATTTCATAGTAACACCATTTACATTGACAATTAAATTGATTTGAATTCACACAAGCTTCATAGTGAAAAATTGTTTTATTTCTTCAAATTGGAAATTTCCATACAATTTACCAAATGCTATGCTTTAGGTATTATCTACATACAGAAGCTCAATTCACTATCATTTAAAATCTGCACACTGATTTAATTTATACCCCCCTCTTTCTTTCTACACTTATCTTTGCATTTTATTTCAAATAGGCAGCCCCTCTCTCTGCAGTTTTGAATTTTGAAATGTTTGAAAATGGTTGCAACAACCCCTCTATCTTGCTTTAAAAAAATAAAATTAATTGTTTCCTTTATATGGCACCCCTCTCTATTTTTTATGCACACAAACATCATACCTAACGCCTTTCTCTCCTTCTCATGGCGTGTTTTTTTCCTCTCACTGTTGTGTATTATTTTAAGATTATTAATAAGATACGAACAAAAATTAAACAAATTTTGTAGGCAAGACAAAAGAGGACTTGACAATACCTCTAAAATATGTAAAATTACATTACACCCATGGTATCCTTGCTCTGCAATTTTGACTGTTATTCAAAATAGAACAATACATTAAGACACTTCAAAAGCACTAAAGGGGAAAAAAGAGCATATGACCAATACAAATGTTTAGAATGGTAATAAATTTGCAAAATGTAGACTCATGGAGAATGTAGACTACATCCACTTTTAGAAGCAGGGGCACTCTATTAATTCATATTAGGGGCACTCTATTAATTCAGATACAATACAATATCAATAGCTCAACGCGCTACTGTTGTTTTTTACCATCTCCAAAGAGAGCATCTCAAAGTTTGTTACAATCAAGAATATGAGAGGACAAAAGAAAGAAATGAAACATCAAAGAATAAAACAGTTACCAACTCCAAAGAGAGCATCTTGAAGTTTGTTACAATCAAGAATATGAGAGGACAAAAGAAAAAAATGAAACATCAAAGAATAAAACGGTTAGACAGATGAATCAATTGGGCTTCATAATTCCAACATCTTTTACCCACATAACATAAATATGAATGTGTACTTGAATCACCTGCAAATTGTAGAGGAAGAAGCATTCAGGATGAACTATGAAGCAATTATGTAGTTTGATTATATTCAAATGAGAAAACAGTTATGCAAGAAATGGTTTAAAAAATAGTTATTTCAAATCCAAAAATTTTGAGCCTCAATTTTAAATCCAAAAAATTTGTACCTCAATTGCACATGCACACCCATGAGTATGAAATAAAACTTAAAATGCAAAGTACTTGTTTCTAGTTATATAGAAAATTTAAAATTGAATGATTTATTTAGACATAGATATTAGTTAAAATTTTATTTTATAAAGGAATTTGACATTTATTAACAAAGTAAATAGATTTAGTAAATTTATTTTTTAAATAAAATAGATCAAACTAATTTAGCATCTAATTTAGTATTAGCAAAAATTATATAGTTTAATTTTTAAAATAATCAAATTATTTTAGAAGTAATTATATTAAAACTATTTAGAAATTAATTATTTTCATTTTTTTTAAAGAAAATTAGTTTAGTTCAATTTATCAAATTTCAAAAGAAATTAGTATTAATTGATTTTATATTACAAAAATAGATTTCAAGAAATATATTTTAATTTATCAAAGGCAAATGAAAATTAATATTACCAAAAATTAATCTTAAAAAATATAGTTTGAATGTATAGATACATTATTTAACAAAAAAATAATCTTCAAAAAATTAGCATAGTTGAATTTATTAATATCAAGAATTAGCAAGGTTTGTATTGCAAAAATAAATTGAATAATTAACCTATATAATTTAAATTACATAGAATATTTAAGAAATTAGTATAGGGGAATTTATTAGCATTTAGAGTTGGTTAAATTTAGATTGCAAACGTAAATAGACTAGTTAAGTTAAAAGTAAAAGTATAGGGGAATTTTTTAGCATTTAGAGTTAGTTAAATTTAGATTGCAAATGTAAATAGAATAGTTAAGTTAAAAGTAATTGCCATTAAATAGAATAGTTAAGTTAAAAGTAAAAGTATAGGGGAATTTATTAGTATTTAGATTTAGTTAAATTTAGATTGCAAACGAATATAGAACAGTTTTTGAAATTAAAAGCGGCAAATCAAGGGTGTCGTCCCTTTAGTACAAAGCTCTGCGGGCCAACAACCAAGACAACGAGAAGAGCAACAAAACAAGGGTGACGACCCTTCAGAACAAGGCCCTACGAGCCATCAATAACCAAAAATCACTACAGTGATAGCATAGGAACAAACACCTGATCACAGGTAATCAGGAGTGAAAGGAAACCAAGGACCCAAAATAGTCCAAACCATCAACAAACTTACAAACCATTCCTGGTACGATACCAGGAGCAACCGAACACCTAAGACCAACACCCTACAACCGTAGGATAATAACAGACCTTCCACTCGGAAGGCCACAAACCATCTGCAGTAGCAGACTTGCAATAGATCTTCCATTCAAGCAAGACAAACCAAAGCCTAACGTAATCTCAACCACAAAGTGGTAAGAAACACCATTCGCAGCAGAGGAATGTTCTTCCAGAAGCCTCAACCACCCCGACACCAACCCCAAAACCACCTCGATAAGTTGGGGCTCCCCTCTACAGGAGAGGAAGAAGTGCAGACCAACACTATCGATAGAAACTCCATCCAAAGCGAACACATTCCACCTCAATAGGAACCAACAAAGGAGAGAAGTGCCTCCCACCAAGCCCACAATCACCAGCTCCACCTCAATAGGAGCAATATTCACCTCAATAGAACATCGTGATTGAAGACAAAGGTAGCAAGCAGGAACATCAGTAGAACAGGTCCACAACTCCACCCAAGGCATCTAGGTGAGAGAAACAAAAGGAAGAACATAAAAATCCTCCCAATCCACAACATAGTCCACTCGAAACACCATATGATTAGCTAGGGCACCATTCATCTCACGGGGCACCCAACAAACAACCTTCTGCCCCAATAACAAGAGGGAAGTTATTGGCAGCAAATTAGCACACAAGCTCACCATTCTAAGGAGAATCTTTAACCAAGCTACCAAGTAGCTTTTTTCTGTCACCAACCTGCCCCAAAGACAGTAGAACACCATTCCCCACCTAGGGATCAAACCAGAACCCAAATCAAAAAACAAGAATGAGCCCCCAAAAGTCCCTCTCACAAACCCCACCACCAATGGCGAGTGACACAGAACCACCAAGGAGACAGGGAAGGTGCCCTGAAGCCACCACCTACCACAAGATAGAGAACACCAGCCTAGCGTAGAGCATATAGTCAAAGAATCCTACCCCCAAGAGGCTAGACCAAAAGAGTAGAGTCAAAGCTTCACCAAGTTGAAGTTGAAGCATCCCAATAGTTGTTCCCAAATAGAGGAACACCACCACCACAGACACCAGGGAAGAGGGAAAAGATAACCTCTTCCACCAACCCAAAGAACAACACAAAGGCCCCAGACCACAGGACCCTATGAGCATATCACCAGCAACACCGAAGCCAACAACCTCCACAACCGAGAAGAGGGCAGCCAAACCCCCAAACAGGTCATCCAGCACAACCATAAGGCCCACCACATGTGTGATGCCCAAGAGAGTGGGGGCCAACAGTCCGCTAGAGAGGAACACATCCTACACCAAACTAGAGGACAAAAGCAGGTCTTTAAGCACAGGAAATAAGGAACACACCCCAACAGGGGCCACCGCAAAACCTTCAGCCCTAGCCACAACAACACCAGCAAGGCCATAACCCTCTGTGGAAAACCATAGTGCAACCACCGAAAGGACATGACAGAGTCCATCGAACCTAGAACAGGGTGTTTGCCATCAAACTCCCACCATAGCTCCCCGTAACCACCATCCCAAAAAATACTATAGTGAGTCACGTTGCAACCAAGCAGCAGGGAAATAGAGCCCCAACGCACTCCATCATCATCATTGGCATTGTCTCCGCCATCAGCCTTGATCTCACAGGAATTCAAATTTCTAGACCCA
This sequence comes from Sequoia sempervirens, assembly GCA_007258455.2. NCBI lineage: Eukaryota > Viridiplantae > Streptophyta > Pinopsida > Cupressales > Cupressaceae > Sequoia > Sequoia sempervirens. Next base: position 27,927 of record VDFB02010493.1, read on the forward strand.
TTGCAACTCCCGCTCGTCGCCATTACTTAATAATATTTAAATAGAACAATTAAGTTAAAAGTAATTATCATTTTCTCCTACCCTTTCCATCTCCCACTATAATCGCAACTCTCATAATGGAGCTGGAAAAATCGCCCTTATCGCTCAAAAGTTTTGAGCCAATAAAATTGAGGAAAAATAATTTTTGGAATTTGAAAAGTTAAAAATCGTGCATTTAACTTTAAAAAAATTAAAATATAATGTATTAAAATTAAACTATATTGTATAGGAAAGAAAATAATAGATTTTGATTGGTTGCAAGCAAAACAATTAATCACTAGTTAAGTTTAAGGGGTTGCCTATAGTTCCATGGGAGGAACTAACAATGTCATATTTAACCAACCCACTATACTATTAATGACTAAAAATGTTTTATTTTACTTTAAAATTATTTTAAAAATATTTTATTTACTTAAGAATTATTTAAAATTTATTTTATTTATATTATTTATTTTATTTTTATTTGAAAAGTTATTTTTATTTACTTAAGAGTTATTTTATTTTATTTCATTTACTTTATTTTTGTTTGAAGAACTATACATTTTTTTTTGTATTGATAATAGTTAATCAAAACCAATTACATCAAATTGTCATATCAACACATAGCACATAATTATGTCTAGTTTATAACTGTCCTCCAAAGATTATGCCAGCATATGTAAGCTACTATCACTCGATATGTACAAAATCAGTGAGGTAATATAGTTGTTTCACATATCTACAAAATTTACAACCTATAAATGATCTACTTATACAGTATATTACATATATAGTCATTTTGTAGAGAACTTGCTAAAGCTTAATTATTGATACCTTCCGAGTCCTCTCTGTCAAGGTCCCTTCCAGGAATTTATACATTTGTTCTCACTTCCCTTGTAGCTGAGATGGTGTCCCCCTTCCTTTAGAGCCCTGCAAGATGTGGATCTTTGGGTTTGCCTTCATTCAAAGCTATGTTGTTGAAGGCTCTCTAAATTCATTCAGATCCCTTAAGAAGGCTTCAGGCTCCTCATGGTTGTGATGATGTGCATGTCCACACCTCACCTCCTCCCTTTTAACTATCACTAAGCCTTCCTTGATCAGTCTCTAGAATTTGGGACCATTGAAATCTCCAGGTGGACAGTGACCTGCCAAACAATGCTAAAAAAGGTGAGTCTTTTAGAAGACTCGGTAAGTGCCCTTTTGGCACCCTTGACCTTTTCCTCATTCCTTTCTTTACATATGTGCCACAAAATCTCAATGGTTAAATAATCCCAAAATAATCTATAGTCATTTTAAGTTTCCTATCATTAATCAAAATATTATTTCACATAATTCAGTCATCATTATCCCATACCAGTAGATCATTACAAAATATTTTCCATATCTCTTTTGTATAGAAATAATCAAAATATATACGTTTTACAATCTTAGGAGTTCTACATATAGTACAAATATCAGCCTCATTAAGATTAGTTTTGAAAGGAACCTTTTATAGAGTGACAAGCCACTTGAAGCATGCCTTTTTTGGTTCCTTGATATTATGCCAAACATAGTATAACACATTATGTCAAGCTTTATCAAGAAGAGAAACATTCCAACAATTGTTAAGTTGTCTATTATCAATTATATTTTTGAAGGTTTTAATACCTTTTTGGGACCAACTCCTAGCAGAGCAGCGTTGCAACAGGGCAAGGGATTTGGAGTTGTGCTCCAAGCTCCACCAAGTGGAATTGTAGGTTTGACATTTAATGTTATCATTTATAGAGATTTTGTTCAGGTTAAATTCAACCTTATTCTTGATTAATTCTTAGGTTTTCCATATGCTTCTAAAGAATTGTTAGAGTAAAGGTTTAAATTTAATCATGTTAATTAAATTACCTTTATCTCCTTAACATTTCACCTTAGTTTGCATAATAAGACATTTAATAATTATATTAATTATTAAATGTATTATCCTTTTAGGGTTTTGTTGATCTCCTTTCTTAAGGATTGATCTTTTATGTAATTATGCTAATTCAGTTGTTGAGAATACAGTTTTTCAATTTCACAGAGCAAAATATCTCTTTCTCTCTTTCTCCATTTTTTCTTCCCTGTGATAGGTATTCTTGCATGCAGGTGTTCTTGGACTCAGAAGTTGGATTTGACAACTTCAACATGGTATCAGAGCACAGACCTGCTGCAGCCTGTTCCTAATTTTGAAGAATTTTGGGTTGAAAGGGTTAGATCTGGCTTTCACAGGTTTATAGGGTATTTTTGTGTGGATCTGGGTTATTTCAATTTTTGGGTGCATTTTGGGCCCAAACTGACCTCACGGTTGGACTCAGAGCGGCCAAAAACCCATATTTTCATATATGGCATGCCCTATTTGAGCAAAGTTGCACCAGGGGGAAAAAAATTTTAGGCCCCAAGGCCGTACGACCCCAGGGCATGTTTTACGAGGTGAAAATCGAAAAAAAAAATCAAAAAACACAAATTTTTGGTTTAGTTTTTCCGCCGCCCATTTAAATTGGCAGCGCCGCCGGTGCGCCGCCCGGCGGCCACTGCTCGGCCACCGCCACCGGCGACAACCGTCGACCGAGGCACCGCCAAGCCGCTGGCGCTAGTAGTCACCGCTAGCGGTAACTGCCAGTGCCCACCGCCGGCCTCCAGCCCCTGAGGGCCTTCCATGCGACCGGTGCCGGCACCCAGGAGCCAAAGACTTTAGCCCTTGAGGGCTATGTATTTTTTAAAAAAAACCCTTTTGCAGCTACCTTCACTAAATCGGCCGTATCTTGCTCATTTTAGCTCGGATTTTCGAATGGAAATAGGCGTTGGAAAGCTGGTTCCGAGCCCGATCTAATTGATGGATAATTTTTCTGATTTTTTCATTTTGCAGTTATTTTTTCTAGTCAAAGTCAGAACTTGTTTTTGCACTCCCGGAGCCATATCTTTTGCACACGGACTCTGTTTTTCGCAAACGAGTAGGCGTCGGAAAGCTCTTCTCATGATCTTTCCAGAACAGTAAATTTTTTTCATCAAAAATTTACCAGGTACACAGAATTTTGTTTGAAGCATTTTTTGCTTTCTCAAGCTTTTCAGCTTTAAAAATTGTACTGGGGTTTGGGTTCTCGTATTGTGGGGGGGTGTTTTTTCTTGCTTTTTGTATTTTTCATCAGAAAACCAGAACACCAAAACTCTCAAAACAATCAAACCCTTATGCATCTTCTGTCTATTCTGAAAGATCGCATAATAATAAAAATAAACCAGCAATCACAGGTGCAGGGTTTAATGGCAGACTCTTCTTCAGTTGAGTGTCTTTCCCCACATAATTATCATACCTGGAAGGCACATATGACAAGACTTCTCATGTCCAAAGGTTTATGGTCTTGTTTGGATGATGTTCAACCTCAGTTTCAACTTCAATTTGAGATCTTTCAGCACAGGAACAAAATGGATGAGGCCATGGGGTTGTTATCCTTGCATGTTTCAGATAGTCTTCTCTTTCATCTTGAGGGTTGTGAAACTCCTCGAGCTATGTGGTTGAAGTTTGAAACACTTTTTGGCACCATTAATCAGTTATGAGCACTTCAGATTAAGGCAGAATTGACCACTTTGGTACCTGATTCCTTTCCTTCTATTGAGGATTTCCTGATGAAATTCAAATCTCTCAGATATTTGTTACAAGGTTGTGGTAAAAACAAAACAGATACTGAGTGTATTTATCTGATTCTATCTAAGCTTCGAGGATCCTTCCAGATTTTCTCTTCTACCTTCTATTCCACCATGGATGCTTTGGGTCCACATTTTACCATGCCTTCTCTTGAGGTATTTTGTGATCGATTGACACGAGAGCAGGCCAAGCTCACACAGTTGGATACTCTTCCTGGATCAAAGAATAAAGCATTGGTTGCTCAGACATCGCAAGGGAAACAGAAGTAGAAATAGAAGCCAAAGATAGATTCAGTTGGAAGTGAGAGTTCCTCCAAGCCACCACCTAAAACAAATTCAAAACCGCAATCCAATCCTAAATAGGGTAAATCTTCTAAGTCTGGTGAGTCTTCCTCCAAGACAAAGAAGAATCCAGGTGATCCTTGTAGTTTATGTGGCAAGGAAGGACATCCAGTTTCCAGGTGTTGGAAACGATTAGAGGCTTTGGAGGAAGCCATGCAGCAGCATCATATTTCCTCACCTCAGCCTCCTTCTCCATCCATGAGGAAAGGTCATGCTCTTTTTGCACGAGCCTCTTCTTCAGGATCCACATGGATTATTGACTCTGGTGCTTCGCACCATATCTCACACTCACAGGATTTAGTCACTGTACTTGCTCATAGTGCTACTTCACAAATTGCAGTTGGTGACTTCGCACAACTTTCAGTTCAGGGTTCAGGTACTGTTTCATTGGATGGTGGTTGTCTTCAGGATGTGCTTCTGGTTCCTAAAATTTTGACAAACCTTCTATCTGTTTATCAGATTTTCCACTCTGGCTTTGGTAAGACAGTTGAGTTCTCACCACATGATGTGGTTATTCGAGACCTTCATGATCCTGACTTGGTTATGGCTACTGTGAGTGTGGATTCTGCATCTCACTTATACAGATTTGATGGCTTTGAGAGTTTAGACACTGTTGGTTCTTCTCTTATCGCACATGCAGATTCAGTGAGCATGCTTTGGCATGAGCGTTTAGGCCATGTCAATTACAGATATTTACAGTAGATGAGTACTCAGGCACTTGTGATTGGGCTCCCATAGATTTCTTGTACTGATGATGTATATCGAGGTTGTGTTCTTGGCAAACATCATTGAGATCCTTTTTCGAAGGGTCGAGCCACTCGTGCTAGGGCACCCCTAGAGTTGGTACATAGTGATCTTATGTCCTTTCCAACTCCTTCTTTTTCAGGGGCCCGCTATGTGCTCACCTTTATTGATGACTTCTCTAGACGTACATGGGTGCACTTTCTTAAGTACAAGTTTGATGTCTTTGACTACTTCAGGATTTTTAAGACATTTGTGGAGAAGCAATCTGGACTTTCTATCAGGAGGATACGCACAGATAATGGGGGGGAATATGTTAATCACGCTTTTATAGATTTTTGCACTGAGCATGGTTTACAACATCAGTTTACTGTCCCTTACACCCCTCAGCAGAATGGTGTCGTTGAGAGAAAGAACAAAACCTTACGGGAAATGGAAAATTGTATGATACGGTCTCAAGCTATGAGTTCTTCATTCTGGGCTGAGGCAATCAATTGTGCCAATTATATTTAGAATCAGATGCCTCATAAGGCATTGCGACATATGACTCCTGAGGAGGCTTGGACCCATGTCAAGCCTGATGTTTCTACATTTCGAGTTTTTGGTAGTAAGGCTTGGGCATTTATTCCTTATGCTCAGAGGAAAGCCATGGAGAGGAAGAGCCGACCACTCATATTTGTTGGCTACTGTGAGGATGTTAAGGCATATAGGTTGTTTGATCCTGATTCCAGAGAGGTCTTGTTTCAGCGAGATGTCCAGTTTGATGAGCGCTATCCTTAGATGGATTCTCCATCACCAGCTTCTCCCTCATTGCCTACTCCTCCCTCTTCATCACTTGAGGATTACTTATCTCTTGAGGATGATGTAGATGATGATCCACCATCTCCACCACCACCAGTTGCTCCATCTTTGCCTAGGTGGGCCCGTGTCACTGTTGATGTAGCTGGTTGTTTGGCAGGTGATCCTTCAGATACTCATCGTACTCGTGCTCAGACATCTGGTTCTAGTCTTTTGAGTCATGCCATTTTGGATGATCCTCAAAAGTTTTCAGAGGCGATAGGTCACCTTGAGTGGGATACGGCTATGGATGAGGAGTATTCTTCTTTGATGAAGAATCATACTTGGGATCTTTGTCCTCTTCCTAAGGGAAGAAATTTGGTTCGGTGCAAGTGGCTGTACCGTACCAAGTATGCTGCAGATGGTTCTATTGATAAGTATAAGGCTTGTCTTGTTGCGAAGGGTTTTTCTCAGGTGGAGGGTATTGATTACTCCGAGACCTTGCCCCTGTTGCTAAGATGAATTCTATTCGCTTTGTACTTTCACTTGTAGCTTCTCAGGGATGGTCAGTGTTTCAGATGGATGTGAAGAGTGCCTTCTTGCATGGTGACCTACATGAGGAGATCCATATGGAGCAGCCTCAAGGTTTTGTGTAGGACACTTCTTTGGTTTGTAGACTTCGACATTCATTGTGTGGTCTCAAACAAGCCCCTTGGACTTGGTATGAGAAGATGGACTCTTTGTTGCTTTCCACTCACTTCACACATTGCCATTCCGATCACACAATGTACATTTGGTGTCAGGAGGGTGATCTTTTGATTCTTGTGCTATATGTCGATGATCTCATCATTACAGGTAGCTCATCTTCCATGATTCAGGATGTTCAGCGAGCTTTGATGGAGCGGTTTGAGATGACAGATCTTGGAATTTTGCACTATTACTTGGGCCTGCAGGTTATTCAGTCTTTGGATGGGATTTCCTTATTTCAGCAGAAGTATGCTCTTAATATGCTCCAGCGCTTTGGCATGCTTGATTGCAAGCCTGCCCCACACCTTATCAGTCAGGTGTTGTCTTTTCTTCCACTTGTACTACTTCTTCCGTGGATACTACTCTGTATAGACAGTTGGTTGGCAGTTTGTTGTACCTGACACACTCTCATCCTGATCTTTCCTTCGCGGTTGGCCTTGTCTCTTGATTTTCACATGATCCACATGAGAGTCATTGGCAAGTAGCCAAACGTATTTTGAGGTACATTCGGGGCACCACTCATTATGGCATTCACTACACATCAGGATCCCCTCACATTGTTGGATTTACTGACTCAGATTGGGCTGGTGATGTCAATGATCGAAAGTCTACTTCTGGCTTTATTTTTTGCCTTGGTTCTGGTCCCATTACATGGTCTTGCAAGAAGCAGTTAGCTATTGCATTATCATCTATAGAGGCTGATTATCGAGGAGCAGTGTTAGCTAGTCAGGAGGTTTTATGGCTTCGACAGTTGATGATAGAGTTTGGGTTTCCTCCTGATAATCCCACTATGCTTTGGTGTGACAATCAGAGTGCCATTCATATTTCTCGCAACCCAGTGGAGCATCAGCGGACTAAGCACATTGAAATCCACATGCACTTCATCAGGCAGTTGATTCAGGATGGTTCTCTCATCTTGGAGTACATTCCTACAGAGGAGCAGGTTGCAGACATCTTCACTAAACCATTAGCATCGCCGCGCTATCTTCAGTTGTGCTCCATGCTTAGGGTGAAGGAAGTTGTCCTTGGGGGGTCTCAGTGAGGCCTTCCTTCCTTCTTTCATATTTTTTTTAGCATGCTTTTTTCTCTTTTTGGAGTAGAGTTTTTCCCATGAGGTTTTCTCTATTTCTCCACTTTACAGAGATTTGGTTGTAATTGGGTACCTTATCTGGCCTTGTTGTCGGGACCCAAGTTTACTTTCTTGCATTGTAGTTACCTTTGCTTTCTTGCATATGTTTGTAGCTGCACTTTTGCTCATCTTAAGAGGGGGTGTTAGAGTAAAGGTTTAAATTTAACCATGTTAATTAAATTACCTTTATCTCCTTCTTAACATTTCACCTTAGTTTGCATAATAAGGCATTTAATAATTATATTAATTATTAAATGTATTATCCTTTTAGGGTTTTGTTGATCTCCTTTCTTAAGGATTGATCTTTTATGTAATTATGCTAATTCAGTTGTTGAGAATACAGTTTTTCAATTTCACAGAGCAAAATATCTCTTTCTCTCTTTCTCCATTTTTTCTTCCCTGTGATAGGTATTCTTGCATGCAGGTGTTCTTGGACTCAGAAGTTGGATTTGACAACTTCAACAAGAATAAGGAACCAGTTGGGGGCATAGGATGCTTACTAATTAGCAGTTGCTTCCATTATGTGGCTTGCTTGGGGTAGCAAGTTGAATAAGGTAAAAGCACAAACCTATGTCACACTTTATAAAGGAATCGACCAACAAAAAAAAGTATGAACTCTGACCACATAAAAGTGGTATTTATGTTTAGAATCTCAAAATGATGTAGACTAATGAAATGTAAAAATATTGATGAAGTTTATTCTTGTAATTTTCCAAAAAAAAAAAATGTTTTGATTTTTTTTTATCAATTTAAGAGCAGATTTTGGAATGCTAAAAAATTTAGGAAAAGTTGGTGTTCATTTGATGTCAAGAAACAAATAGAAAAAATTTCATTTTCCACTAATTTTTTTCTCCAAATAGGTAACTTCAATATCTAGTGCATGGAAAAAAAATTGAAATTTTGATGTATATTTTTCTCGTAATAACATTTTAAAGTCAAACTTGTTAGAATTTGACAATTTTCATTTGACGCCAACTATTGTCTATTTTTTTAATCATTTAAAAAAAAAAATTATACCCTTTTGAAGAGGACTCTCTCCTCTAGTGCATCATATATTTTCAAAAAAAAAAAAAGTTCTACTTTTTTAATTTCTAATCAACCTCTTTTTTAACTTTAACAACCAACTTGCATTATATTAAAAATAAAATATATTAAAACTAATCAAAATATTAAAAAAATTATATATTTGGATCCACTTCGAGATCTACAAAAGAGTATTTTATTAGTTTTTATTAAATCATTTTGACTGAAGAAATACTTAGTTGAAGTTGAAAGTTTTAGAAAATTTTGAAAAAAGTTGAGTTGGTTGCCAACTAAGATGCCACATAGACACTTTCAGTAGAAAGGGTTTCAACCCTTTCTAACAAAACCCCACACATAAAATAAGCCACATTTTGATGCGAAAAAGCAAAATATTCCAATTTTATGATTTCGGGCGAAACATGTGCCATGTATAGGCCACGCGGTTTCTATTGAAACTGGTTCGACCGAAACTGTTTAGGTCGAAACTGTTTCACTCAAAACTATTTAGTTGACTGAAAGTGTGACACAACTTTGTGCTTTACCCAATATTGTTCCTAATTAAAACTTTATCATTTCCCACTAGGGACTTGGTTATCCATTTTGCAGCAAGGGCAACTCCATGAGTCCTTAGGTCTTTTATTCCAACCCCTCCTTGATATTTATCGGTGCAGTACCATTCCCATTTAATATGTTTTTCCTCTTACCTTTGCCATCCAACCACAAGAAGTTCTTGATCTTTTTCTAGATAATATTTACCTAATAGTTGTTGAAGAACTAGATTGAGGCAAAGTAGATGCTATATAAGGCAAGAATCTTTTGATAGACTTGAATCCTCCCAACCAAGGACAAATATTGTATGTTCCAATTATCAATTTTCCCTTCAATTTTGGATTGGATCCAGAGCCACATTTCCTTGAGTTTTGGGTTAACTACAAAAGGAATTCATACTTTTTGACCCAGTTAGGAGGGGACTCTTGCCACCCTAAGAGTATGGACTTAGCCATTGGAATTTTAGCTCCAAATGATTTATAAAACATACTAATATTTTCCAGCATTGAGTCCATATTACTTTCTTCTAAGGCTAGGAAGATGGTTGTATCATCAACAAATTGTATGTTTATTACATCATTCTAATTTGGGAGTATTGTCCCTTTAACCTTTGGTGACATGATGTTTTCTCTTAGTATATAATACAGAGCATCGAAAGTAATAACAAAAAGGGCTAGGGCCAATGTCATGTCCCCTTCTCAGTGACATCTCTCGAAGCACAGGATTAGCCTATCATACGACCCTCATAGGCTGATAGACTGGATAGAGGGTCACGTTGGAGCTTGGCTCAGCTTCAGTTAGCATTTCTGGATCAGTTGGCTTTCATTCAGGCTCATTTGGAGACTTCTTGCAGAAGTTGCTATTTTTAGCAGTTCTTGGTAGTCAGTGTGGGACCCCTGCTATTTTTAGCAGTATGGATTTGGCAGTGTTCAGAGTCACTTCAGTGTTCGTCAGCTTCAGACGGATCAAGCATCGGATGTATAATGAGAGAGATATTAATATTTAATTGAATTAATTGAATATTAATTATATGGAGATTATAATATAAAGTTATAATAATTAATTATAACTTAAGTGACTTAAGCTGAGGGGTTGCCCATCATCAGAAAGGGGCCAATTCATTGATTATATTTTATTATAAAAATTTGGCTAAGACTATGGAAATAATAATAAAATAAAAAGTGCGAATATTTTAATGATTCCCTATTTTGGTGGAAATCGCACTTTTGAGGAGAATATAGCATTTGCCTTGGGAATTGAGCCATTATGTGATTATTGATTTTGGAAAATTGGTCAAGTTTTGTCTGAGCACAGAACCTTAGGGTTTGAGTCTCGAAATTCATTGGGGAACGAGCCATCTCCATTGAAGCAGTTCAGAGGGTGTGAAATAACACCTGATCTATTGCAGCTGAGAGATTTCTTCATTCAGGAGGAATCACAGAACATCAGAGATATTTATATTTAGGGTTTTTAGAGGAGTTTTCATCCAGAAGACATTCATTCATCTAGGCACCCATATTCTGGAGATCTGGAGAGTTGTGAAGAAGCCGTACATTTATTAATTGTTGTTTCTGACCTAGCCATACATGTACCAGGCCGTACCTTTCTGTATACTGTCCATACCATTTAAAGGAAGCCGTCCTTTGTTCTGGAGAAAATGCCTTTCCTTAAGGTCATCTTTCATCATTTCTGGAGGCGCCTAAGCTTTGAGATCTTATCTAGAGCACCAGACAGAAAGAGAAAGTAACTTATCATCTCAGCTGTACCAGCTACAACAGTTCATTTATTACAGCCAGATTGCCAGGTTCTTTAATAATATTTCATTGCTTTTTGCTTGCATGCAACTAGATCTTATATGTATTCATCTCAGAAGAATAAATAATATATTGTCTTCAGTATTTGCCCTAAATACTATTGTTATCAGAGTAGATTTATTTTTATTTGGATTTATTTTCAATTCTTGCAAAAATCGCAATTTACCTTTATTGCACAAAAACCCAAAAATAATCAAAAAACACAAAACACAAAAAAATTCAGTCAGATTCAGGAAACAGGGAAACAAGGGTTTCTACAGTGGTATCAGAGCTAAATCCTACCATCCTAAGGGTTTAGCAGTCTTATGCAGCCATAACAGATTGGCTCTCACAGGTATTACACACGCAGACGTGCTCTGATTGACAAACAACAGAGTTTGAGCAGGCAGCCAGGAAACATGGCTGACAGGAATGACAGGGCTGACAGAACAGATATACCTAGGACAGAGATCCCACCTAATAACAAAGATCAGGACAATGCAGAGGTTTTCCATGCACTCAGAGATCTTCGTGCAGGTCAACGACAGTCCGATGATGTATTATAGCAGTTGGCAGTTGCACTTCAGAGACTGGGTACTCTGAGGAGACCGTCACCACATTGTGACGATGAGAGGAGTGAAGCAGGGTCTCGCAGGGCACCTAGGACAGCCTCACGGATAGCAGACAGGCCTACCAGGCCTACATTTGTGAGACAGGAGGCCGAGGAGGTCTTGGCAGGTGAGGAGCGTGATGAGTTGTTCGCAGATACGCTTATGGCAGTGAACGAGGAGTGGGAGTTAGTACCACCAGAGGTCAGAGAATGGATCACTTTTGACCGTTTTATTACTCAGAGGAGAGAGCACCATAGAGGTCGACAGGATTGGAGACCTAGATAGCAGAACAATGACCTAAAACATGCAACAAACAGGGTTAACCTAGCGATGTTCGATGGTAGTGGCAAGGTGACAGCCCAGGCATGGATTAGCAAGTTAGACACCTTCCTCACATTATGTCTGATGGCGGAGAGAGATGCCATTCGATATGCGACACTGCATCTTGAGGGAGTAGCCTACGACTGGTGGCACCACGGGATGGTGACGTTACAGCATGACAGGATCACTTCATACCAGGAGTTCGTAGACAGATTGGTTGAGCGGTTTGATAGGAAGGATCCAAAATCCTACTTCAGAGACTTAGCTCAGTTGAGGCAGAGTGGCAGTTTGGAATACTACATTGGTGACTTTCAGAAGTTATCAGTCATGGTTTTGAACATTTCTGAGAGGAGATTGGTAGTACTCTTCATGGAGGGTTTGACAGAACCACTGAGAGGCTGGATAAAAGCCTTTGATCCTCCTTCATTACAGGAGGCGATGAAGAAAGCACGTAGCATGGAGTTAGCAGCACCGTCTAGTAGATTTAACTCCAGAGGTTCATCTTTCAGGGACAACAAGAGCTTTAATAGAAATAGGGACTAATCTGATTTTAACAAAGAAAAATCAGACTTTAAAAATGATTCAAAAGGTAAATCAGCAGCTCCACCTTTGGATCGAGAGGCCCTTAATGACCTACGTAGGAAAAAGCTTTGCTTCTACTGCAAAGGACCTTATGACGCCAATCACGATTGTCCTCTAAGACCTAAGGGCAAGGCAAATCTTCGGGTGCATTCGGTGGTATCATGAGGACTGAACGTAAAAGTTTGAACTTCAACAGAGTTCGTGAGGATTCAGAGTCGAGATCCAGAAATTAGACGATGAGCGTAGCTTCAGCTATTGTGAGGCATGCTTATCTAGCATACAACAGGAGGGCTCTTTCAGATTCTCGGGGTGGTGTGTTGAAGGTGACGAGGCTGCCACCCTACTCGCTGTGAGCCACACACTCTCAGATGTCGATCAAGCAGAGGTTCTGACTCATCGAGGAGTTCGGAGGCAATAGAGTCAAGGTACGATGGATACACTGGAGTGAACTCCATGATAAAGGATTCCTTTATGCCTGAACAATTATGAGTTCAAGGCTGATTACTATTTGGTTAACATGGGAGACATTGATTTGGTCTTGGGAATGAAGTGGCTTCATTCATTGGAGGAAGTCACTCTTCGTCTCAAGGACATGGAGATTCGTTTTGATGTCGACGGGAAGACTCACATACTTAAAGCAATTCGATAGCCGGTCAGCAATTTCCCTTTTCTGACGGATGGAGAGGCTCATGCCAGTTTCACATGGTAGAGGGGCTACCTGCCTCGGCACCTAAGGGCTGTGGGGACAAAGAAAGACAATAAATATCATTCGGACATTCAAATAGCTTGAGAGTCAAGCATGATAAGGTGTTCAAAGTGATATTCCGCTGTGTAGACCTTATTGTGAGTATGTGAGCAAATTATTGAGTCGAGGAGGGCGCTAAGTCGGTATTTACATACCATTACAGCATCCTAAAAGAGTCAGCATTAGGAATATAACAAAGAGCATTTGTTATGGGGTCACATTTCTCCACTTGTAGAAAAATCACCGTCAGCTTCTTCATTGTCTTGCTGGCAAGAAGGATGCGGGAATATTACGCGACAAAGATTGGTTGTGGTCCTCAATAAGCAGGACGCATCAAGAACTGTGCATCCCATATCGGTGACTGACGAAGCTTATTAATGAGCCCATATGCCTCAAGTACTTTACTAAAATTGATTTGCTGCTGGGGGGGGTATCACGATCGTGAGTCCCGTGAGCGTGACATATAAAGACCGGCCTGGCGTCATTGCGGGTATCGGTCTGTAGTGATGCCATTGGCTCACTAATGCGCCACCACTTTTCAGTCTACGATAAACAGGGTTTTTCATTCATTGCCGAGGAGGTTTGTGTTGGTCTTTTTCGATGACATCCTTATATACAGCAGGACATGGCAGAAGCACTTGGCTCACCTGGAGACCGTGTTGAGTATTCTTGAGAGGGAGTCCTTGTACGCCAAGGAATCCAAGTGTGACTTGGGGATGACCGAATTGCTATATCTAGGTCACATTATCGCGTATGTGGAGTAATGATGTATCCCCAAAAAATCTCAAGGCCATTATGGATCGGGCTCACACCGCAAAACCCGACATAGTTGGATTTCTGCTTATGTGGTTCATTTGCATTCGTGAATGGTTATTCACGACATGCAGCCCCGATGACAGATTTATTGAAGAAGGGGGCATTTGTTTGGACTCCTGAGGCACAGGAGTGCTTTATGAAGTTTAAGGAGTTGATGACCACATGCCCTATTTTGGCACTACCTGACTTTTCGAAGCCATTCGAGCTTCAGTGCGATGCATCAGGTGAGGGCATTGGTGCGGTGCTTATGCAGGACAAGCACCCGATTGTGTATGAAAGCCGAAAGCTCAGAGGGCCAGAGAGACTTTATAGCATTTATGATAAGGAGATGCTCGCCATCATGCATGCCTTAGCAAATTTCTTTCGTAGCAAGATTCGTTGGCAGCAATTTTTTGCATTAAAAAACTGACTATAATAGCTTGAGACACTTCAAGCAGGCCAGACTGATAGACATCGGGCTAGAAGTGGGTCGCTAGTTGTGCTTATGACTTCGATATCTCAGAGCATCAAAGGTACACGTAACGTAGTGGCTTTATAATTTTCACGTGAGACCATATTTTGAGCGCTTATGGTTCACATTTCTAGACCTGAGGCATATGATAGTGTATGCAGTATGCCAAGGATACTTGGGCCTCCAACATTGTTGAGGGACGCGCTGATACTGTATACACTTGTAAACAATTTGACTATTTACAGATATTTTTGATCCTAGGTTTAGAAGTGAAGAATATAATTTTGGCGAAGCCTTCGGCGACGTGCCTACCGGCAGACATCCTGTGCAATTTCCCAAGACCTACGCATGTGACTGGGAAAGATTCACATGGAAAGACCTACGTGATGTTCTTCAATACGGGCGTGAGTGCCCCTCACATCGCCAGTAACAAGCGCGTGAGAACACGTACCCGACAGGTTTACTACAGCCACTTCCGATTCCTGACAGGAAGTGGGAATGCCTGTCGATGGATTTTATTATGGGCTTGCCTAAAGCCCAAGGGCGTGATTGCATTTATGTAGTTGTGGATCGGCTTACAAAGTATGCCCACTTCTTTCCGATCACCACGGCTTACACAGCTACACAGGTAGCAGAGGTATTCTTTCACAGGCCTGACTGCGGGTTGCTCCCTGGCATCATGAGCTACGTAGATGGTCGGCCTCGAGTAATCCCGGCAGAGGTATCTGCATCAGGGACCGAAGCCTGGTCTCGAATACTAGTTACCACCCGCAGACTGATGGGCAAACGGAGATTGTGAACAAGTGGGTGGAAGGTTACCTCCGAAACTACATAGCAGGGCAGCAGAAGGCGTGGGTCAAATGGATACATTTGTGTGAGTATTGCTATAACTCAACATTCCATATGACCATTCAGATGTCACCTTTCATGGCGTTGTACGGGTATGAGGCGCCGAGTTTTCTGGATTTGCTACTGAGCGACAGTAGAGTGCCGAGTGCAGGAGGTTGGTTGCAGGAGAGTCAGGATACTATGAGGGCTCTCAAAGAAAATATAGCCAAGGCACAAAATCAGCAGAAGCAGTATGCGGATCAAAAGAGGACGGAGAGACATTTCGAGGTTGGTGACATGGTTTACCTCATGCTGCAGCCCTACCGTCAGTCCACTCTTAGGAAGAGTGGGTCGGAGAAGCTTAAGCCACGTTATTATGGTCCTTTCAGGATCTTGAGGAGAGTTGGCGAGGTGGCTTACGAGCTTGAGCTTCCAGCGGAGAGCAGGGTACACAATGTATTTCATGTATCACGCCTCAAGAAGGCGTTGGGACATCGTGTGCGTTTCATCTCTAAATTTCCCACTTCCCTTAGATGATGAGGGAAAAGTTGATCTGTACCGAGTCCACCCCGGAGGCCGTGGAGAGTATCGCTACGAGGACTATCAAAAGAACATCTATGCGAAATGAGAGATTTGCCTGCTGAGGATGCTACATGGGAGAGTGAGATATTTCCGCAAAGATCCGCATTGAGATTGCCTGAGGACAAAGCAATTTCAGAGGGTGGGACTGCCATGTCTCTTCGCAGAGCATTCTGAGTATAGATTATTTTACTTCCACCCCTCTACAGGCCGACATAGATCGATAGAGGGTCACATTTCGGGAGCTGGGCTCCTCGCCTTCACTATATCGGATCGCCTGGCTTTCGCCGCTCATTCTGGAGACCCCTTTAAGTTGCTATTTTTAGCAGTTCTTGGCAGTCAGCGTGGGACCCCTGCTATTTTTAGCAGTATGGATTTGGCAGTGTTTAGAGTCACTTCAGTGTTCGTCAGCTTCAGACGGATCAGGCATCGGATGTATAACAAGAGAGATATTAATATTTAATTGAATTAATTAAATATTAATTATATGGAGATTATAATATAAAGTTATAATAATTAATTATAACTTAAGTGACTTAAGCTGAGGGGTCGCCCATCATCAGAAAGGGGCCAATTCGTTGATTATATTTTATTATAAAAATTTGGCTGAGACTATGGAAATAATAATAAAATAAAAAGTGCGAATATTTTAATGATTCCCTATTTTGGTGGAAATCGCACTTTTGAGGAGAATTTAACATTTGCCTTGGGAATTGAGCCATTATGTGATTATTGATTTTGGAAAATTGGTCAAGTTTTGTCTGAGCACAGAACCTTAGGGTTTGAGTCTCGAAATTCATTGGGGAACGAGCCATCTCCATTGAAGCAGTTCAGAGGGTGTGAAATAACACCTAATCTATTGCAGCTGAGAGATTTCTTCATTCAGGAGGAATCACAGAACATCAGAGATTTATATTCAGGGTTTTCAGAGGAGTTTTCATCCAGAAGACATTCATTCATCTAGGCACCCATATTCTGGAGATCTGGAGAGTTGTGAAGAAGCCGTACATTTATTAATTGTTGTTTCTGACCTAGCCGTACATGTACCAGGTCGTACCTTTCTATATACTGGCCGTACCATTTAAAGGAAGCCGTCCTTTGTTCTAGAGAAAACGCCTTTCCTTAAGGTCATCTTTCATCATTTTTGGAGGTGCCTAAGCTTTGAGATCTTATCCAGAGCACCAGACGGAAAGAGAAAGTAACTTATCATCTCAGCCGTACCATCTACAACAGTTCATTTATTACAGCCAGATTGCCAGGTTCTTTAATAATATTTCATTGCTTTTTGCTTGCATGCAACTGGATCCTATATGTATTCATCTCAGAAGAATAAATAATATATTGTCTTCAGTATTTGCCCTAAATACTATTGTTATCGGAGTAGATTTATTTTTATTTGGATTTATTTTCAATTCTTACAAAAATTGCAATTTACCTTTATTGCACAAAAACCCAAAAACAATCAAAAAATGCAAAACACAAAAAAATTCAGTCAGATTCAGGAAAAGGGGAAACAAGGGTTTCTACAGCCAACGGGCAGCCTTATCTGATGGGCCTTTTCAGCTTGAATTCCTCTAATAGTGAACCATTCACATCAACCTAGGCAACAACATCATTTAGTAGTGTATTCACCATCTTGCAAAATGGGTTAGGGAATTGTTGTCAATCAGATTGCACCCAAACGCTTGAATGGTGAAATTCAACAATCTGTTGAAACATTGGACTATCTTCAGGCTATGGGTGTTCCTATGGCGAAGATAGACCTTCAGATTCTAGGCTGGTTCCTATATGACTATTTGATTATAGACTTGAAACTTTGATGGGAAAAAGGAAGAAAAACTTAATTTAATGCGAAACTGGAAAAACTGAATTGTGGTGATGCACCTATTTGATTTAAAGAAAGCAGATTAATTCACAACTGATTCCTTATGAGCCTATTTTCACAACTTAGACCGAACAATTTAACTGCATAAATGATTCACAAAAGGCCTGATAATTCATTCTTTATGAAGGAAGAATTTATCTTCACAACTTAAAGATATGAATGTATTGTAAGCACAATTTATGACCTACAACTAAAATCATTTTTTGTGTACAAGCATTCACGAATGTGACATAAATTCAAAGGTTTTGATGTAAAACACATTAAATTTGCATCTAAAACATTCATAAAACAAGACAACTGAATCTAAGAAGGCTAATATCTAACTTGCAATGATGTCAAAAGGAAAACTCTATAAATGATACTTCAAGATACCCTATAAAGACTGCTGCAATATCTATTAAATTTTGAAAACTGAGTTACAAGACAATTCACTTTGCAGAATGCAAAGGCTAAATAACAAGAACTAAAATGAAAAAGATAAACTTTTTCAATATATACAATGAGAATGCACTTCAAAGTGCATGAACATGTAACTGAAAGTCAATTTTAGTGAGAAAATTACAATTCCAAGGTGAAATCTGAGTAGAAGCAAAAATTCCTGAAAATAAGGTTCAAACTCATGCAAAAATGAGTGAACTCAGTCTCAAACTCGCAATCATAAAGCATGCAACTGATTTGTAACTCAAACTGAACTAGAAATCTCTGAACTTGGGCCAAAACATGCAAAAATCCACCTTGCTTTAATCAATTCGCCCATGCATATCAAATTGAAACTCCATCCTTGTATCTTGCATGATTAATCTTCAAAACTGGTGCCGAAACTGAAAGAAAACCTCAACCATTTGATCCACTTTGCATGATTAATACTCGGTTGACTTTCACTTATATTCTCTTGCATGACTTGTTACTTAATTGCATTTAAAAAAAATAACATTTTAATTAAATGACTTATAATTGAATCATTTAATTAAATGCTATACAATAGAAATATGCAATAAATAATGACATATATGATTTTTGTCAAAAATCCTATCACAAGCTAAGGCACGTTTGACATCTTGATTTTCTAATAAAAATCATAAAGGCTAAGATGATTTCATCAAAACCACATCACCTAGGGTATATCGGTGTTGGCATTAGTAGTTTTGAAAAAATGTGCAAAATTTTAAATGTTAATACCAAAGTTATTAGTGAGGACATTTGAAACTTAAAATAAAATGCAAAAGATCACTTATCAGCCTAGGGCTAAGGAAACCCTAAAGCAAAAACTACGGCCAAGGCATTCATTCCAATTGATCTTCATTTAGCAAACCCCACTGTACGCCGCCATGGAGGATCCTTAATAGTATGATTTGGAGTTGACAGGAAGTTGATTTGCTGAGAACTTCAAGTCTTTGAAGTCGAATCATCATGCAAAACGGCTCAAACAAAAGGTAAATCTGGCTTCTAAATCCCTTGCTTTATTTCAGTCAATAATATGCTCGATTTGAGCTAATCTACATGCTAAATAATAAATATTCCATTTCTCCATGCTTTTATGAAGGAAATAAAAGAATCTCTGCATTTTTTCTTCATGGAGGCCGCGACTTCTTAGCATTATGGGTTAACTCTGTAGGATATGCTTTTTGTTATCATCCCTGTAGACCTGCTCCATTTCCATGGTCTTTGAATCTGCTTCTAAGTTCTTCTCTTGATGTTCGAGCTCGAATAGAGCTCCCTCCTTGGCATGGCACTGTTTCCTACTACAAACCCATGTGACTGGCTGTGTATTTCTTTAAAAAAAAATAGTTGTAGATATTTTGATTTCTCCTTTTCTTCATAGGACATGAGATTTGTCTTTTCCATCTCCATGCTTCCACCTTGGTGACTTTCAATGCTCCTGTATGTATTTATGATTTTCAAAGTGAAAGTATTAAATGGGTACCTCTATATTTTGAAGACAGAAAGCTCCAGGCTGTGACCATGACTGAAAATTTAATGTCTTTTGTTGTAGACAACAAAAATTTGTTATTGATTTTGACCCACAACTGAAAATATGGTAACTCCATATAGAGGAAAACCCCCAGGTGGGTATTTGAGCTTATGCGAATATTTTGCTATTGATTCTGTTTTGAGCTTTTCCATACAAGAAATGAAAGAAATTCCTTCTTTGTTAGCTCAGCCCTTTGAAAATATGGCTTACATACTTTTCCTTTATAAAAATGATAGAGATCTTGTGAATGTAACCATTTCCATGCTCAGATTTATACAAGATAGTCATTGTATTTGCAAACAATACATTTCTACAAGATAGTCATTGTATTTGCAAACAATACATTTCTAAAAATGCACCTATCTTGTTATTTATATCTTGCATACCTTAAACAATTAGGGACATCAAAACAAAATCAAAATTTCATTTTTGTTTATATTCAACATATTCATTGTTGATGCCCTGTATTCTTAACAGACATAATCTTTGCATGTGATTTATATATTTTGTAGATCTACTGCTCTATTGACTTCATGACTATGTGAATGGCACTGCCTCTGTGTTTGATTCTTGTCAGTACTCTTGGAAAAAAGATATAAATGTTGGCAGTAGTAAAGCTACAACTGGGGTGTTTTCTACTGTGAATGGCTTAGCTACTCCATTTACTTGTTCTCTGGGGTGTTTTCTAATGTGAATGGCTTAGCTGAAAGGAAATAGAAAAGAGCAATGGAAAGTACTAATAAAGAGCAATTGTTTGAAGGAAAGAGATTACCAAATAAATTGAAGTAGCCAAATCAAGCACCACCAAAGCAAGAGAGACATAAGAATTTGTTAAGGTAAAAAAACAAGAAAAAACCCCAATATTATGAATGGAGGCAAAATGCCTAAAGAATAATACAAAGAGAGAGAGAGAGCTTCAACCTTAGCTTGCTTGCTTGAATCTTAAAGAATGAGAGGAGAGGCACCTCAATAAGTAGAGGTGAGAAGAAGGAGTTAGAATGTAACTCCCAACTCAATGAATGCCACCATTCATCTATGTGTGTGCAAAGTGTCACCTCTTAAAGAGGTGGTTACAAATATTCCTTAATAAAGGAATTAAAAATAAGCCATCCTCACACATGTGTGAGATGACAAAAAAGACAAAAGACTTGTAGGGATTCCTTTGGAATATTCCTACAAGTTAATAAATAATTACAATTAAAGAATAACCTTTACCAAGTAAAGATTAATCTTCTAACATCCCCCCTTAAGCTTTAGTTGGGGAGGTTACATCAAACCTTCAATGGGTTGTAATCCAAAATTTTTACAATGAAAGAGAAATTTATCTTTACAAAGAGCTTTGGTGAGAAAATTTGCCACTTGATCTTCACCTTTACAATAGGAAAGAGAAATTTGCTTGTCTTTAATTTTCTCTCTAATGAAGTGATGTTGAAGAGCAATGTGCTTGGTCCTTGCATGAAAAATAGCACTTTGATTATCACAATATAAAGGAGTAGGATCCTTTTGAGGTAGACTCAAGCCTTCAAGTAATCTTCTTAACTATGATGCTTCTTTGGATGCATTAGTACAACCTTTATATTCAAATTCTATAGAACAAAGATAAGTAGATTGTTGTTTCTTACTATTCCACGAGATTGCACCTAATCCAACAAAGAAACAATAACCACAAGTGGATCTCCCATCATTGGGATCACCTTAGTATAACCTTTTAAAGAAAATTCACAATTTGCATCATAAAAGAGACCAAGATTAAGAGTTCCTTTAACATATCTTAAAAATTATTTTTGCAACTTTAAAATGAGTTTGTTGCAGTTTAGACATAAA
Source organism: Sequoia sempervirens (assembly GCA_007258455.2). Classification (NCBI taxonomy): domain Eukaryota; kingdom Viridiplantae; phylum Streptophyta; class Pinopsida; order Cupressales; family Cupressaceae; genus Sequoia; species Sequoia sempervirens. The sequence continues at coordinate 49,308 of VDFB02010493.1, forward strand.
TCTAGAAACCAACCTGGCAACAGTTTAGGTGTTTTCCAAATTTGCATACCCAAAAAATAATGTAATAGGCCTAAATCACTCATTTGAAATTGTTGATTGAGTTGTGACTTAACATCACTAATCAAAATGTTAAAACTAGAAGTGATAATTAAATCATCAACATATAAAATAATAATCACAATATCATTTTCACTATGCTTAATACATAAATGTGGATCATTTTTACTTCTAATGAAACCATGAGATAGAAAAAAAGCATAGCCCAAATTATAAAATGTCAATATATAGACATAGCAATAATAGATCTAGGTTTCCTCTCACTACATCATTGTATTGTAAAGGGAAATTGTATCAAGATTAATAATAAAGGACTCTGAAAAAATTGGTCCTAAAGATGGTTTTAAAAAAAACCATATTGCCTTCAATAAAATAATGAAACATAAAGGTTTCAAGAACTTGATCCCCATCAATTAAGAAAATAGATCTAAGTTCATCATAAATAAGTAAGTGCACACCATCAAAGTGGATGGAAATATTTTCTATGGGTCCCAAAAAAAACTCCAATGAGACTTGATAAAATATATGATTCATTATAGATAGGGCTCCCTATGCAACATTACTGCAAATGCGACTAGCGCATAAAATATATATGCAAAGGCTCCATTGAGACTTGATAAAGTGATTAATTTGCAAAACATATATAGATGGAATAAATCCATCAAGAAGGCAAATACTCCAATGAGCTTTTAATTTTCAAAAAAATATAGATAAAATAAATCCATCAAAAAACCAAATTTACCAATAAGGCACAATATTAGATTAATGAGACACAATAAAATATCAAATTCCCTTTATCAAAACAACATAATTGTAGTTGAGAAGGAAACACTAGGTTGTTTTAAATATTGTAATAGATCAAGACTTAGGTAGAGAGAATGATAATTTCTCAAGCCACAAATCAAGCCACCTTAAGTTATAAAAAATAATAATAATAATATTAAAAAAAAATTGTGATGGAATAATGGGAAATGCATACTATGAAGAGAATAATTATTAAGTATAAATAAGTCATTTAAGACAATATTCATGCATTCATGACTACATGAATATCCCTTTTTCATATTCCAAATATAATTGAGTAAAAAAAAGTACACTATTATTGGGTTGATCAAGTCCAATAATAAAGTACTTGTGAAGTTATTTAAAAAACAAACTTTTTATGTGAAGTAACATGTTGAGATGCACTTGAATCATTAACCCATTCAAAAGGCTTAGAAACATTAAAATTGTAAAAGCACGTCTAGATTGATTACCATTGTTATGAAACTGTTGATTATTTTGATTCATAGGCTTTTTCTCATTTTTCTTTTTAAAACAAGTATTTTGCCAATGACCATCCTTATTGCAATAAGTGCAATGTGGTCTCTTAGAAGAGTTAAACTCTCTAGGATCATTGCCATTATTATAATGAGGTTTAAAATTTTGCTGATGATTAGACAGGAAAGCATGTTCATTAGACTTAAGAGTACCAAACTGAATTAACTTAGCCTCTTCTTGTCTTAATAAATCACAAAAAATATCATAAGTTAATTGAGTAGCTAAAGAAGGAATGGCTAATTGAGCATGAATATTAGTAATGAATTGTTGAAATTGTCTAGGAAGACACTTTTTAAGAATAAGATGAATTAATCTAAGATTATCTAATTTAACTCCTAAACCATCCAATTGACTATTTAAAGCATCAAATTTCAATAAAAATTCATCCATAGATTTAAAATCAGAATACCTCAAATCTTCAAGTTGATCTTGAATTTGAATTTTTCTTGATTCATTTGTACTATCATAAATTGTTTTGAGTTTGTCCCATGCTTCATAGGCAGTTGTACATGTCCCAATGTGAACATAAAGTTCGGGTGACATGGAGATACCTATGAGGCCAAGGGCTTCTTCATTTTTGAGATTCCATTTTTTGATTTCATCTTTGGATGCAGACGAACCTGGTTTAGATTTAGGATCCGTAGCTACATCTAAAAGATGTTTAAATCGAAAAATGAAAGAAATGTGAGTCTTCCAAGAATGATAGTTAGAAGAATTTAATTTAATTTCAGGAATTAAAGTTGACATGATTGCAAAAAATAAAAATAAAAATACTTTAGGAGAAAAAACTAATGTAATAGATGCTTAAAAAAAAATCCCTCTCTTTTAAAAATAAACTGCCTAAAAATAAGCCCCTTAAGACTAAAATATTAAAAATAACTTTTTTTAGAAAAACTATATAAAATAAACTAATTAATTAAATTTCAAATTTTAAAATAAACTAATATTATTTAAAAAATAATAATAAATATTAATAGAAAAAATAAAATTTAATATGATTAATTAAAATTGAATAAACTTTAGAGAAAATTAATTTAAAACTTTAAATTTTTTATTAAAAAACTTAATATACTCTTAAATGGTATACAAAAATTTCATAAAAAGAACTTTTACTTTAATTTAAACTTTCATGATAAAGAAGGCTCTTATAACTTTCGAAAAAGCTCGATCTAAAAGAGATTTAATAAAAATAAATGAAAACAGTTTAAAAGGAAATTGGGCGGGATAAAACGGATGGGCGGGCTAATTTAAGTTTTGAAGGTTTTAAAATAAAATAAAATAAATGCAAGTAGAAATGGCTATGGAGGAAGGGCACAGAGGAGCCGAGTGGTGGAGACAAGGGCACGGCACAGAGCGACTTGCAAGGGCCAAGACTACAACAAGAGAGACGGCAATGAGAATCAACAGATAAACAAGGATTGCAGATATGGCAGCAAACAATTTGATGATATATTTAAAAATATATAAAAGGGTTTTATTTTATTTGTGTATTATTTATAAAACTTTGAATATTATTTTGGAGTAAAAGCTCTGCAAAAGAAAATGTTAGGGTTTATTTTTTTTTAAATAGAAAGATTTTAGCAGATATTTGATTATTTTGATAGAGGTTTTTTTTTTTAAAAAAATGATTTTTTGGATTTATTAAAGATCAAATCTAAGTTAAAATAGGGCTAGAGCCCTAAAAAAAGATTTTTTTTTTACAAAATGTAAAATTTAGTGATTTTTTTTTACAAATTTAGCCTTATAATGCAAAAAAGATTACAGATCTAAATAAAATAAAATATAACCTCTTTATTTGAGGGTTTCTAAAATTTTGCAAAAAAATAAACATGCATGCAAATTATAATGGATTTTTTTTACAGATCTAATATACAACTTTGCAAAAAAAAAATAGATTAGCTTTTTTTCTAAAAAGAATTTCTGAACTAGAGTTAGAGCCCCTAAAATAAAAAAAATATTTGTTACAAAAAATTGAACATGTAAAAAATGGGTTTTTTAAAAACTTGAACTATAACCCTTTATTTGAGGGTTTAAAAAAATTGCATAAACTTAATTATGCATGCAAACTAAAATACTTTAAAACTTTAGATAAAAAAACCTCCACAAGGGTTAGAAGACAAAAAACAACCAAGATTAGGCACTAGCTCTTCTTCTCCTCTTTGAGAGTGTCTCCGATGGTGTGCTAAAAAATCTGGTAAAACTTCAACAATGTAGCTCACAAAATATTAGTAATACCAAGCTCTGATACCATGAAAGGAAATAGAAAAGAGCAATGGAAAGTACTAATAAAGAGCAATTGTTTGAAGGAAAGAGATTAACAACAAATTAGAATAAACCAAGCACCACCAAAGCAAGAGAGACACAAGAATTTGATAAGGGGAAAAACAAGAAAAAACCCCAATATTAAATGCCTAAAGAATAATACAAAGAGAGAGAGAGAGAGAGTTGCAGCCTTAGGGTTGCTTGCTTGAGTCTTAAAGAATGAGAGGAGAGGCACCTCAATAAATAGAGGTGAGAAGGAGTTAGAATGTAACTCCCAACTCAATGAATGCCACCATTCATCTATGTGTGTGCAAAGTGTCACCTCTTAAGGAGGTGGTTACAAATATTCCTTAATAAAGAAATTAAAAATAATCCATCCTCACACGTGTGAGATGACAAAAAAGACAAAAAACTTGTAGGGATTCCTTTGGAATATTCCTACAAGTTAATAAATAATTACAATTAAAGAATAACCTTTACCAAGTAAAGATTAATCTTCTAACAGGTTTGCATACTAAACATTGCCTTAAATCTGAAACTCAAACACATTGTCATCTTTGTCCTTCTATTGAACATAATTTTCCTTTAGAAATCCGCCATTTGTATGTTGCCCCACTTCCTTTCAAATAAAGGGCCTTCATCATTTGTATAAGATCATTGACTCCCGCATTGTACACCTTTACTATCTAGTGTCTACACTTTGATATGGGCGATCGGCAATTAAATGACAAATTCTCTTCTTATGCTGTGTCTACTATTGTGTGGAATTGGATCTCGCCTTTCATATTTTTCAAACTATTCATGGATGTTGGGTTCTATCTATTGATATCTATGCTTTGACCGCTCCTAATGCAATTACTTTTCGGTTATTGGAGTATAGTGATTCTTCCTTGTTGTCCTAACTTTTTGACTGTTATACATGATGGCTGCCCTACACTTATGATGATAATAGTCTTTGTAATGAACATGGCTTCTTGAATATGCTTTTATTATTCAGATCTGTTGCTTTCTATGGTAATCTATGAATGAACTATAGCATCAATGTATGCAATTTTTGATATGAAAAACAGAAATAATGATGATACAATCAATAAAAGCATGATGTAAAGCCATTAACAACATAAATACATGCCTGCAAACATGGTTTCTTGAATATGTGATCTCTTTTTCTACTTTTATTAGCTTTGTAGTAGCAATCTCACTATGGTCACTTAATTCTTTTATGATTGAATCTGTCATTGTTTATGAGCTGGGCTCAACCCTTGTGGGAGCCAAATTTTTTACCACTCATAACAATATATGTTAATTGGAATGATCTGATTGTACTTGTTCCTGCACATTTAAACAAACAAGTTAGCAAAAATAACTGAAGCTGAAAGCTTCCAATGAATCTCTGTGCTCTTCTAACTTGATCATCTGATGCATGCTTGAGATGATGTAGATTATATTCTTGTTGGCAATGTAGGCATGAGGAAAATAGTGATTTTTCATTGCTCTAACAACACATTTTAACAATTTTGCAGGTGCCTTTGGAACTGGAGCAGGAGTTGTGCCAATTGGAGCTGAATATGAGGAGACTCCACATAACTAAAATGATGATTCATCATTCCAAGCAATGGAAAATCACTCCTTTCCTTATGTTTATATTTTCTTCAGTTGTATAGTGTACATTTCCTTTCTTGTATTCATCATTTGATTATCATAATCAAATTTAGTTACTCTTGCAGCTTGTGCGAGATTTCAGTGTTTTTACAAAATGAATAAAAAGCATTATTATGCAAATTTTCAATTTTCTATTTCAAATACTTGCACAATAAAACTGTAACTCAGATGCAATCTGATCTTTATGATGAACAATGAACACTTTAGTAGCAAAACTTGAAAAATTTTGTACCTATAAATGATGAATTTGATTCAGCTCTACCTATTTGAGCTTGTAGTGAAAAATAGGTAACAAGAACTTGAAAGCCTCAAGGGGTTGTCCTTAAGAAACACCATTCTAGTATGTCATATAGTTTTTCAAAGTGTAGTAGAAGCATAGCAGCTTCTTGTTTCAGGTATCTTGCCCATTCCATGGCCTCCCAACTTGTAATGAGGTTTTCCAAAATGTATCTTCCCTTAATGAAGTTGATTTGGGTGCTATTAATGAAGTTGGGAAGAATGTTGACCAGCCTTGATGATGTTATAACCTTGGTCAAAATCTTGTAAGAAACATTCAGCAATGTGATTGGTCTTCAGTTCCTTATCAATGTTTTATCCCCCCTTTTAGCAATAATTTTATAAATCCTTTATTGATAATCTTTCTTATTGACCCTTTTTCTAGTGCTTCTTCATATACCTACAACAGGTCATCACAAATCAATTCTAAGAAGGTTTTATAAAATTACATGGGCAGCCCATCCCACCCGAGGGATTTATCATTTCTCATGGAGTTGATGACATTTTTAATTTCTTCTTTGGTTATATTTGCCTCATTTTTTTTGGCATCCTCAATAGAAATCTTATTGGGGATGATTCCTTTTACAAAGTTCTTGGATTCCTGACTCCCTTCAACCTTAGTTTCAAAGGTGAACAACTTTTGGAAGTAACATTGGAATTGCTTAAGGATTCCATCTTGGGAGGTGAACATTGTGCCTTCATTGCAAATTTGGTCTAGTTTCTCTTTGAATCTTTTTTCCTTGATGCAATTGAAGAAAATTTTGGAGCCCTTGTCCCCATGGTATATCCAATTAAGTTTGGCCCTTACTTTTTCCCCTTGAATCTTATGGGCATGGATTCCTCTCAACTTGTCTTTTGCAAGGACAAGTTCTTCACATAGCCTTTCATTCTTGGGGTCCATCTAGACCATGGCTTTTGCATCAAATAGTTTATCCTGCAACTCTTTCTCCTCCCTCCTACCATCTAATGCTTTTTTTCTTCTCAATAGTTTGGAAGATTTTTCTCTAGCTTAAAATTTTTTGTTCCCACCTTTCAATTGAATTTTTATCTTTCAACATCCACTTGTTAATTTCCCTAAGAGAGATTATCACATATTTACAATAATTATCTTTCAGTAGATGTGTGTTAAGCATAAAAATATCTCTTTTTTGGCCTTCCTTTGGCCTTCCTTTGTTAATAACAAGATTTTCTTTTATGGGGTGATGGTTTGAAAGTGTGTACGGGTAGACACTCACCTTAATACCCTCCTTATTTGGGATGAAGCTAATTAGGTCCTTATTACCACAAAACTTGTCCAACCTGCAATATATCCTTCTATTCCCTTTTTGGGCATTGCACCAAGTGAACCAAACCCCTTTGCAACCCTTTTTGTCCCCTTCCATAGGGTCAATTAGACCTAGCTTGGCTTTCATCTTCTTCCAATAGAATTTCTCATTTCCTTTCCACCCCATGTCTAAACCACCCCATTTATCTTCCATCTACTCTACCATGTTAAAATCACCCCCAAAATCCAAGGGATGGTTGTGAGGCTAACTACCCATTCCAAAGCTTAATACTACAAATACAAATTAATTAAATATAAATATCTAGTTAAGGACTCTACAATATTTTTCCTTTTATTTTAGTTTAATAATAATTTAAAATTGATAATTTAGAAAAATATTAAACATAAATGAATTTTTTATGAAATATTTAAAATATGATTTTTTTATTAAATAATTTAGAATATTTAACTTTTATATTATTTACTTATAAATTATTTAGAAACATATAACAATTATTCAGTTGTCTTATTAATTTTGTAATGATAATTATTATTATTATTAGGCTGTAGGAATTGGGTAGTCACCCTATAAATTGATGCACCTAGTAAACTTTTTCGCATGGCCGATAGCGTTGGACAGCCCTCGATCTGAGGGATGGTGATGCTTTGACCAATTGAACTAGGCCCAGATCCAAATGATAGTTATTATTTTTATTTATTAAATAATTTAAAATATTTATCTATTTATAATTTTTTAAAATCATATAACAATTATTATGAATATAATTTTCCATTTCTAATAATTTTTATTATTTAAAATTATTTTTAATTTTAAAATATACTATGTATTAACATACTTTTTAAATATATAATTCATCATGTTTTATATATTTTCCATATTTGTTAATAAATCATTTTTCCTATTTGACAACTCCGGTCAGCCCAACCATCTATATACAGTTACCCCAACCTTTTTAGTTCCATGGCCACCCACCTTATGGTTTAGTAGTCGTAGCTTTCTTGATTATTGAAATTTATTATGAATTTTCAATTTTAAGTGGTTAATGATTTTTTAATTTCAACAATATAGTAGGGGAGAGGACCTATAGTAGGGGAGGACCTAGTAGTTGTGTGCCCTAACCGGCTCTTCTAATTATCCTATGTGGAAATTTCAAATCACTCCCAATTCTTTACAGCAGCTTACTTGGCAAGTCCACTTTCGTTTAGGGTCACATTATTAAATATGATGCCACATTAGCATGCTTTTTGTCAAGGTGTCCAAAAGGACCCAAAAAAAAAGTGAGACCAATACTTGTGCATTCACATCATGAGTAGTTGAGCGTTGATGTGGCATCACATGATTGGTTGCTTTTTAATCAAAAGAATACATTTTGTTTAATTATGAGTAGTCAAGTCATAACTATTGAACATTATATAAACAACTACTATCACAACTATTGAAACATGCTGAACTGCTAGGTCCTCTCCCTAGGTATCCATTTTAAATGTTTGAAACAGAGCTTATTAAAATTCAATATTAAACTTGAGTCATGGTGTAGTGTTACGTAGGAAAGACTGAAAGTTGATGGAGATTGCTTCCAAGAAAATAAGTATCTCCTTTAAGAACGAACTCCTCTGGGATGGCGTTTAACTTCTGGGAAATGTGATATTAAAGCAGTTCTTGATCTCGAACCTGCAATTGGTTGGATAGGTGGTGATCTTTTGACATGCTTATCACTCATGTTCACGCACAAGCAAACTCTTCCTCTGGTAAGTTCTTTTCTCTTGATATTTATTTTTGTCAAATGAACCTTAAATGATAGTTGAAACATTTTTGACATGTCAAAACAAAATGGTGGGAAATGGATTCAGGTGATTCAGGAAAGTGCCTCTACGAGGATGTTACTCTCAGCTTTGAATCGAAGCTCGTGGCCTTGCAATTGTCTGCAGAAGATTGGAACCACGAGGTAGTGTACTGGATTCTTAACTCTTTGGCGAAAACAGAAACCATGGACCTTGCAGATGTCAGAGATGGCAGGATACCACTGAGAAATGCCTCAGCTGTTGAGAAAATGAAAAACTTGAACTTGATTGTAAATGATCTTGCCAGACAGCTTTGGGACACCCCTTTCAGCGAGAACGAAGGCTCTAAAAAGCTTGATCCACGTTCAGTACGAGATACGTTTCGTAAGATTGTGGAATCCTGTTGGGACAAATTCAGTGATGACCGTAAGAAGTTCTTGGGTCGCGCCTTTCTAGCGTCTATAGATCCGGCATCAAACCGAACTGCAATCCTCGTTAAAAATGATGACATTCGGACTGTAAGTTTCGGGTGGCAGTACATCTCTTCCTTAGTGATTAACTTCTATGGATATTGTGCTCTTGGTGCAGTGATGAATAAATGGCTAAATGACAAGCGCCTCCTAGCGAGCAGAAGCGAACAGAATATCACTTTCTCTATTTCTTTTATCTATTACTATTACCATTACCATTACAATTGGGAAAACCATAAAGCTAGAAAGAGGAATTATAATATTCTTGACAGAGTTTTTGACATGGCTGCGAGATTTGGGGATGTTATTGTGATGAACAAAGTCTTAGACTGCGGCGCTCTCTTGCAGATCAGAAACACATGGACAGTTTTGCACACTGCTCTCAACGCTGATCTCAGCGAGGATAAAATGGTGGAGATGGTGAAAACCTGTCTCCACAAGTTTAAATTGCAAGAGAAAGAACAGCTGGTCAATGCAGCAGATGACAAAGGAATGACAGCTCTCCACCAGGCATCTTTGCAAGGAAAAGCACGTGTCTGTGAATTGCTTCTTCAGAACGGTGCCGAACTGGATATTCAAGACACGACAGGCCGACTGCCGCTGCACCATGCAGTTGAGAAGAGCAACGAACAAGTTATTGATTTGCTGACTGGAAAGGGCGTCTCTGAATATTTTGATAGAAAGGGAATTGGGATGTTTAGTTTTAAAAACAGTGATGGGCAAAGCCCTTTGGATGTAGCAGTTGCCCAAAATAATATCAAACTAATGACAAAGCTATTGCCAATCTCGGAGCAAAAAGCTGAGTCGTACTTTGATAAAGTGGACGGTGTCAAGCTTCTGCATGAATTTGCATTTCAAGGTAACGCAGATATTGTGAAAGAACTGTTGTTGAAGGGAAGAGTAAATCCACTCGATGTCGACGAGGAGGGAAAAACAGCTTTGCATTACGCTGCTATGTGTAGAGACAGTTTCTCAGCACGTAAAACAATTGGTGTAATACTTCATAATTGTGAAGATGCAGAAACCCTGAAAGCAGTGGTTGATCGCGAGGGTAAGACAGCTTTGCATTTTGCGGCTTTGAGTGGGAGTCTAGTGCGTGAAACGTTTTCATTTGAAAATTTGGTAGATAAAAAAGACATATATGATCGAGGCCCTCTTTATTATCTACTTCAATCAAAGTTCGATAGTGTTATGGACCTTCGTGAGTACATAGAAACGATGGAGAAAGCAGGCATCTATTTTGGCGATTTGATAGATTCCACAGGGCAAACCCCTTTGCACGTGGCTGCTTTAGAGGGCAAAATATATCAAGTAAATGTTCTCCTTTCTATGTCAAAAAATCCAAAAACATATGTGAGGAAAGCTGATTACCTGGGGCAAACGGCACTTCACAAAGCTGCAGTAGGAGGAAACTTGGATACCATAAAAGTTCTCCTTCACTGGGGAGCGCAGCCACTTCTTGAACGTGATTGCGATGGGCGAACGGCTATGCATTACGTGGTCCAAGCCAAATCTGGAAATGGTAGAATAGAACTGGCTAAGCTACTCTTAAAGAAATGTGAATCGGATGATAGAAAATTGCTCTTCTTGTGGGCATCGGCTGCAGGGTTAGGCACTGCTGATCAAATTCTAAATGACTGTGATCCGCTAAAAACATTTCTTTTAGACCAAAAGAAACAACTCAGTCAAAGCACAGATTCCAGTGTGCACAGAAACAATTTGTTGAAAATAGCAGCTTGTATTGGCCATACTGATATGGCAAAAGAGCTACTTGCTAGAGGTGGTCAAATTGGCGACATTAAAGATCAAAGTTGGATAAAAGAGTTGGCACCAGAAAGGGAAGCCAATGTGCGGAAAGGTAATTTAATCTTATAGCTAGATAATTAAAGACATAGAAATGCTATTTTGTAACTGTTTGAAAATTTCGATGTTGTTTGCAGTTCTGGAAGAAATTCAAAGTATTGCGGAGCAAGGAAATGATCAACCAACAGTAGCAGACAAGCTCGGTAAAGCAATAGGATTTTCCTCTTTTAGCAAGTTCGTACCAACATACTGAGGCAAAGCTAAAAACGCGTTTTATCTTTCAGGGAGAGATGATTTTGCACGCAGTCTTGCCGCACTACTTTTGAACCCTTATTTAGAACCTCCTATTGCTATTGGTATATCTGGTAGCTGGGGCAAGGGAAAATCTAGTCTGATGATACAGGTAACATTCGCTTAACTTGTATTTCATGTCTTTTTTATATTTTCTTGTATAAAATTCTCACGTTCTCCTTAGCATGTGCTTCAATTCAGACGGAAATTAATTTACTCAAGACAGCAGCTCAATCATCGTTATTGCCAACTTCAAAACTGCCTCTCGGTTCAAGTTTTCCAGGAGCTCAAGTCATGGAACTATCACGAATTGGCAAAAAGAAATACAAAGAGGTTAAGAGTTGGGTTGATTTCATGAAGAATGACTCAAAATTTAATACAAACTTTTTCTTAACTATGATAAAGCATTTCGAAAAGTGGATAAGAAGTATCAGACGAAAGCTTCAAACACAGAAGGCAGAGATCAGCAGAACTGAAGAATCACAAGGACTGAAGGCAGAGACCGAAAGTGCAGAATCACAAGTAACTCTATATTTTAAAGTTAAAGTTATTTATTACCTTTTTTTCCTTTCCCTATCGATCTATCGAACATAACTGAATTTTTGTATAGCAACAGGACTCGCTTTCTGAGTTTTTGCACAACTATGAGCGTAAATATCACAGTATTTTCAAATCTCTTGCTGCCATGGATAGTAGTGACATGGTAAGCATATAATAACTTAAACATGATGCTTTAATGTTATCTTTTGCCCAAAACATAGTTCTCAATTTTCAATGTTTTGCCTATTTCTCACTCCCAGTTCAGTTCAGAAGGTCAACAACCATATGAAAGAATTGATTCTCCATCAGAGAGAAGTGTACCTGCTGTTTTAACTGTCCAGTATAATGCATGGATGTATCGGAACGAATCAGAAGCATTGGCAGGTTTGGCAGTTGAAATCACCAAGGAAATGGAAGGAATAATGACAGAGCCCCAGTGGCTGAGCACCTGTTTGAGAAACACTTGGAGAAAGCAGAAGCAATGTATATGGATTGAAGTTCTCTTCCCGTGCCTCCTTGCGATTTTCTTGGCTGGCATGTTTAGTTGGATTCTATGGATACTACTGGATAGATATGATGCCAAGGAAGTTGTACAGCTCAAATATGCATCTTTACCTGCAACCATAGTCATCATGGTCTGGACATTGGTGAAGTCCGTGATGAGCATTGCCAAGCCTGTGAGTAGTCAGCTGATGAATTACGTAAAATTACCCAACCATTCCGATAAATTGGGATATCAAGAAAGAGTAATTTCTGACATCAACTTTTTGAAGGAAGAGATTGGCAAAAAACCTTATTTTCTCTGCACTGCTAGTAGCTGTGTTTTGCGCTTCATTACTGAATGTTGCATGATATCGTTCTTATATCCCAAATTCTATCGAGATACAATGGCAAGCGTAAAAGCCGTGTTGGGATTTACATCCTATGCCAGTGTTAATCCTAGAATTGTTGTGTTTGTAGATGACCTTGACAGGTGTCAAGAATCTGTTATATTGCAGGTAAATTAAAAAGGAATTTCTTAATGTCTGAAATTCAAGTTTTATTATTTTGTTCGTGTTTATTAATACGAATTTTATATGTGATCCAGGTTTTGTCCGCTATTAATCTTGTCTTGGCCGTATGCAAAATCAGTGTAATAGTAGGTATGGACAAAGGCCTGATTGAACGGGCAATCATAAAAAAACATGGAGATAAATCTTTGAAAAACAATCAACAATTAGCAGATCATTATCTGCAAAAGATAATACAACTGCCACTTGACCTTCCTGACCCCAGTGAGGATGAATCCAAGAGATTTCTGGACACACAGCTGGGTGTGTTTAGTAGACCAAGTTATAATGAGAATCCAGAACCAGATGCGCATGGTGATGTTCAGGCAGAAATAGATGTAGATTATGATGCACTCTTCTCCATAATTGATACGGAGTTTGAGATTCGAGATCTAGGTGATCATCTTATGAAAATGTTTAGTCCAGAGACTTCGATACAAGGTAAGGATGTGATTAGGACAGGAAGCAATTTCATTAGAAAAGAAATAAATAATTCACATATATCTTTTCTTTCTGTATAGTATTCATGTTGTGAAGAAAATTTGGTATTTGTAGATGCTAGTATGTCGGGAGAAACAATTGCAGCTGCTAAGTCAAAAGGAGACTCGAGTGATAGTGTTGCTATAGACGTGACCACTGGAGCAAGTAACTAGCACAAAACATTACAATATTTTGATTTTTTAATTGTAAACATAAGAAATTTATAATTTATGTAATACAATTAGATGGAAGCAAGAACATGCACAAAGGAATAGCAGATATAACTTTCTTTACAAGCATTAACATCTAAAGGCTTGTGTCTAGATACTGATAGCTTGAGAAAATCTGAGAGTGTACTTCAAAGCATTGGAAAAGCTCCCCCCAAACCATATGCAGGTGGATATGATATCAATACTTTGCATAATACGACTAATGTATTTAATTATATAAATATCTTACGCTTTCAGCATTGCATTGAAACTCGAACCATCAGATTCTTCATCAATGTTTGTTTTACCTTTAGATACTCAGTGTAAGCACACATGTTATGCAGGTAATCAAAGTTCTAGTGTGTCAATCTCTATAAGGGATATGCTTTTTGTGAGGTATAGCGAGGGGGAACGAGACGCATTTTGTCATTTCCAGAAAATGGCCACAGATTGCCGAAAGCTGCCACGAGAGTGGAAGCGTCTGCTTTGCTACCATAGATTGGTCTGGTATATCTTGTACATGGGCAGTGAAATCAACTCTTTGCTTGGATGGCAGGTTCAGTTGATCGCCTGGGTATTTACTTGTTGGGAATGGCAAGACAATATGAACATTATCATCGAGGTATGCAAATTTTCGACCAAATAATATATATATCCTTTAGAAGATTACAACATAATTAATAATGCGCTTTCTGCTTGCAGAACTGGAACAGTATTGGTATTCTTAAAACATCAAGATCTGACTCTAGTAATCCTTCATTAAGAGCCATCGTAGAACATTTTATAAAGGAGGAGAGCCGGATTATAGCAGACAATAAAGATGAAAAGATGTCAACAACGCCATAGCCCCAAGGGGACCTCTCAAACAATCGAAGGAGAAATGGAAGAAATTTTAGAGCATTCTGAAAATAAAGAGGCAACACCTCAAACATTGGTAGAAGGCATGAACCTGTCTAACAATTCAGACGATCATGAATGCAACAAAGGAATACAATCAAATGAAGCTGTCAAAGACCGGATCTTGAGAGCCGACCGGTGAAGCGGATGTGTGTATAATAAGAGATTACTTCCAAAGCAAGAATAAAGCTATGTCACATAAATTGGACGATGTTGTAAAAGAAGTGAGAGAAGTTGAAAAGCGCTAAGAGAGGAAATTGATAAAACATCGTGAAAGGGAATGGACAAGCATAAGGAAATAGACTGCATAAGGAAATAGATAGGTCGCATAAGGAAATAAAAGAATTGAAGGAAGTGAAAGAACAGTCTGACAAGAATAAGAAGAGCGAGGAGGAAAAAAAACAAGGCTGAAGACATGGAAGAGAATGAGATTGGCATTGAAAAGATATGATGTCTCCATGGAAGGCATAAGAGCTTTTCAGAGGTTTAGATTTTACTGTGTAGCTAGCTATCTCCCATGGCCATTGCCCAACGAAGAAAGCGAAGACCTCAGATTTCTACAAACTGCAAGATGATTGTCTTAAGATGTGTATACCACTATTTGTTCATAGAGGTACCGTTTATTCTAACATATACCCATTATTTTTCCAGACTAACTTCAAGAATAGAGTTGAATACTGTATGTTTATAATTCTACTAGCCTTTTGAAGGTCAATGTCAAATAATTTTTTTTTGTCTAATAGGTTTAGACATCAAAATTCCTTGCTTTCTCACAGGTAATCCTAGATGTTAAAAGATATTTTCTTAGAGAACTTCCTCACAAGAGTAATATGAAATTTCATGCAATAATAAACAACGAATGTAGAATTTGATGAAAACATTCAACTAACTGTAGGATCTGTGGCTGCCATGACATGAACTGCACTAGGGCTGGAAATCAACATCATGTTGTGGTGAATGTTCTTAGATGGGATGGCATTGCTTTTCTCATTCACGTAGTGCTCAGCATTATCTGGGGAAGTCTAAAGCTGATCAGCCACTCCAGCTGTTCTTTGTCAGTGTCCTCCACATCTGGCTTTCTGCATTAGTTATTCTGTTTCTTTGAAAATCAGTTATTATGTCACTGTTAGATTGGTCTTTTGGAGCCAATACCCTGCTCTCGAATCTTAGTCCTCTAGAGACTCCACCAAATGAATACTATTCAGGAAGCTCGCTCTTGGTTGAGGAAGTATTCATTTTAGCATTTACCTTATTCAGTCTCTATAATATGAAGTATATTGTTTTGATTAAAAGTGAGCGCATGTATCATTCTTTGCTACATGATCTGTGGCTATGATGTACATGTTGAAACACACCGCTATACTAGGAGATATTAAAAGAATATGACTTTGCAAAGAAAAATATAGTGCGGATTGTGTTAGCATTGATTAACAACCACCACTTGAGATTTCTATCTTAGCTTGCAATCATCTTTGTGCAATGTTTCCTTTGTAATATGATGCTCAAGACATCGAGAGGCAGATGAAAAAGCCAGAGAAGCCTGAAAGGAAACAAAGGCTGCAAAATTGAGCACAAAGCTTTTGTATTGATATTCAATTTATAGAAAAATGTGCATAACACGATACGGGGTACATTACGGCATGGCGGCTGGTAAAAGTGCTGTCGATTAATAAGGAGTAGTTGTAAAAGCAACATGGGGCGGTTGTAGTCATCGGTGTAGGTGGTTGTAGGCCCTATCCGCAGTCGTGTGCGGCAGTGTGAAAACATGCTTATAATTAAACCTATTTTCAAATGATTAAGAAAAAACATTGGCCGGATTAAACATAATATCAAACTAATAAAAAAATCACATTGGCGAAGTGTCAGTGCAAATCAATATAACCACGACTGTTCGATGAATTGTCGATGGACAGTTGTAGTTGCATTCTAGAAGTAAATCTCTGAAGCAGTAGACTTGTGAATTGAAAACTCCGGAATAACACTAGAACCGTTAGATTTTTTTATGTTTGGTCAGTAAGAGGATTTTGTATTGCATGAAAATAAAGATTACATCATTTGCCTCATTGTTTTCATCAACCATCCAAAAATCACCTACAACTATAATAGTTTTTTCAAAAAAGCATCTTAACATGCTTCATAATAGAAAAAGTAACCCTGCCCAACTAAAACTAGTTCCACAACTATCTATATCTACCTTACATATTTCAACAAGATTTTCAATTGTTCTTTTACCCTTCCTAGTACCTACTATTCACACTATACAACCGTAATAGGGTTCAACCCCCCAGCAAGCCAAAAATTTAGTACTAGTCTTGTGTTAATTCTGCAAAAACCCTACAAAAACTACAAATTCAACTAGTGCTATCCGTTTCATAACCAACTTTCCTTGTTGCTTTTCCTTTCATCTTCTGCTTCCTCACATTTTGTCCTTTGCTTTCATACACTTTGCCTTTGCTTTCGCCTGGGCTATAATTGCTTCCACCTTCATCAACTCTATAAAGAGCTTCAATGCTTGCCAGCCTAACCTTGCTTCTTCCCTACATCGATTTTTAATCTCATCCTCTGACCAATGCATGAAAGGGATGCATCCTTCTGCCCCTTCTAGTTCCACATTTTCAAAGCCTCCCCAGATGTCCAAACCTTCACCTGGAACTGCCCATTCAAGTATTGATTCTAATCCTTCCAAGAAATCTCTATGCACAATCATCTCCATCACTTCTCTCACTATGCTTGTCGATTCCCCCAAGTCCAAACCCTGTGCTATAATCAAGGAGTATACATCCATGTTAGTCTTGTATCTATGCCTTATATTTCCAAAGGATTTCCCCAAAATCATCCACACACTTTGTACCAACCTCCCATAAGTTAATAAAAACATACCCATTAATATTTTGTCAGAAGCTTCACCATAAAACGGGTTTAATTGCCTCCTCGAACACAAAGTGAAGTTGGCCTCCATTTGAAAATTGTTGTAGCTACACCATCACCATCACCATCACCACTCTTTTAGACTTTCTGTGTGCCTTCTTCTCCACACCAAAATCTATTATTAACTTCACTAATCAAGGGCCAAGAGGTAATAATTTTTCAAACTCTACATGTATTGATCTTAATTACCTATCAATCCTCCAGTCATGTCCACTTGCTAAAATTTTCCCATGATCTTCACTTCATAAATGCACTGCCCTTGCCACCTTTCCTATATTAATTCACCAAAGTTGAGGTTTTGGCACTTTTCCTAACCTTAGTTTCCACCTTTCCTATCTTAATTCACCAAAGTTAGGGTTTTGGTGCTTTTCCTAACCTTAGTTGCAAGTCTTTCTTCATCATCTTTGTAGTTTGTAGTCAGTGGGTCAGAGGTTTAAAAAACTTTGAAACTTCAAACTTTGGTTCTAAGGTTCCAAATTTCAATGACCATGCGACATTATGGACCATGACCATTTGATGAATTTTTGATAGAAGGTTATAGTTGCATGTTCCAAAAGTATATCTCTCAAGCACTAGATTTGTGAATTGAAACCTTTGGAATTACACTAGAACTGTTAAATATTTTACCGTTTAAATATTGGTGCTCTTGTTTACCATTTAATATTGCCTAAGTTAGACCAAAATATTTTATGATAAAGCCTTAAATCTTAACTCTTTAATCCTGAGGGTCAAGTCTCGTCAACCTAGCGATGTCCCCATTTCAAATTATGCATGTGCATGAAGTTTGTTTTAAAAGAGGGACCATTCGATGAATTTTTTATGGACGGCTATGTTATGCCTTGCATAGCCACCCCAGTTTGTTCTGGAACAAAATAGGTCCCCCTTGTTCTTTTCTTTTCCTTTGGCCTTTGGTTTTCTACCTTAA
>VDFB02010493.1:67643-77985 GCA_007258455.2 Sequoia sempervirens
AGTTCCTTATCAATGTTTTATCCCCCCTTTTAGCAATAATTTTATAAATCCTTTATTGATAATCTTTCTTATTGACCCTTTTTCTAGTGCTTCTTCATATACCTACAACAGGTCATCACAAATCAATTCTAAGAAGGTTTTATAAAATTACATGGGCAGCCCATCCCACCCGAGGGATTTATCATTTCTCATGGAGTTGATGACATTTTTAATTTCTTCTTTGGTTATATTTGCCTCATTTTTTTTGGCATCCTCAATAGAAATCTTATTGGGGATGATTCCTTTTACAAAGTTCTTGGATTCCTGACTCCCTTCAACCTTAGTTTCAAAGGTGAACAACTTTTGGAAGTAACATTGGAATTGCTTAAGGATTCCATCTTGGGAGGTGAACATTGTGCCTTCATTGCAAATTTGGTCTAGTTTCTCTTTGAATCTTTTTTCCTTGATGCAATTGAAGAAAATTTTGGAGCCCTTGTCCCCATGGTATATCCAATTAAGTTTGGCCCTTACTTTTTCCCCTTGAATCTTATGGGCATGGATTCCTCTCAACTTGTCTTTTGCAAGGACAAGTTCTTCACATAGCCTTTCATTCTTGGGGTCCATCTAGACCATGGCTTTTGCATCAAATAGTTTATCCTGCAACTCTTTCTCCTCCCTCCTACCATCTAATGCTTTTTTTCTTCTCAATAGTTTGGAAGATTTTTCTCTAGCTTAAAATTTTTTGTTCCCACCTTTCAATTGAATTTTTATCTTTCAACATCCACTTGTTAATTTCCCTAAGAGAGATTATCACATATTTACAATAATTATCTTTCAGTAGATGTGTGTTAAGCATAAAAATATCTCTTTTTTGGCCTTCCTTTGGCCTTCCTTTGTTAATAACAAGATTTTCTTTTATGGGGTGATGGTTTGAAAGTGTGTACGGGTAGACACTCACCTTAATACCCTCCTTATTTGGGATGAAGCTAATTAGGTCCTTATTACCACAAAACTTGTCCAACCTGCAATATATCCTTCTATTCCCTTTTTGGGCATTGCACCAAGTGAACCAAACCCCTTTGCAACCCTTTTTGTCCCCTTCCATAGGGTCAATTAGACCTAGCTTGGCTTTCATCTTCTTCCAATAGAATTTCTCATTTCCTTTCCACCCCATGTCTAAACCACCCCATTTATCTTCCATCTACTCTACCATGTTAAAATCACCCCCAAAATCCAAGGGATGGTTGGCGGGCTAATACCCATTCCCAAAGCTTAATACTACAAATACAAATTAATTAAATATAAATATCTAGTTAAGGACTCTACAATATTTTTCCTTTTATTTTTCGTTTAATAATAATTTAAAATTGATAATTTGAAAAAATAGTAAACATAAATGAATTTTTTTTATGAAATATTTAAAATATGAATTTTTTTATTAAATAATTTAGAATATTTAGCATATTATTTACTTACATAAATTATTTAGAAACATATAACAATTATTAGGTTGTCTTATTAATTTTGTAATGATAATTATTATTATTATTATTTGTGAATTGGGTAGTCGGCCCTATAAATGCCGGTGCACCTAGTAAACTTTTTCGCATTGACCCGGTAGCGTTGGCGAGGGACCGCGCCCTCGATCTGAGGGGGATGGTGATGCGGCGATTGAACTAGGCCCATAGTCAGTAGTAGTTATTATTTTTATTTATTAAATAATTTAAAATATTTATCTATTTATAATTTTTAAAATCATATAACAATTATTGGAATATAATTTTTCCATTTCTAATAATTTTTATTATTTAAAATTATTTTTAATTTTAAAATATACTATGTATTAACATACTTTTTAAATATATAATTCATCATGTTTTATATATTTTCCATATTTGTTAATAAATCATTTTTCCTATTTGACAACTCCGGTCAGCCCAACCATCTATATACAGTTACCCCAACCTTTTTAGTTCCATGGCCACCACCCCTTATGGTTTTAGTAGTCGTAGCTTTCTTGATTATTGAAATTTATTATAGTTTTTCAATTTTAAGTGGTTAATGATTTTTTAATTTCAACAATATAGTAGGGGGAGGACCTATATGGTAGGGAGAGGACCTGAGAAGTAGTTGTATTGCCCTAACCGGCTCTTCTAATTATCCTGTATTGGAAATTTCCAAATCCTCCCAATTCTTTACGTAGCTTGCTTGGCAAGTCCACTTCGTTTAGGGTCACATTAGTA
This sequence comes from Sequoia sempervirens, assembly GCA_007258455.2. Lineage (NCBI taxonomy): Eukaryota > Viridiplantae > Streptophyta > Pinopsida > Cupressales > Cupressaceae > Sequoia > Sequoia sempervirens. Next base: position 69,866 of record VDFB02010493.1, read on the forward strand.
AATATGATGCCACATTAGCATGCTTTTTGTCCAAGGTGTCCCAAGGTTAAAAATAGAGACCAATACTTGTGCATTCACATCATGGGTAGTTGAATGTTGATGTGGCATCATATGATTGGTTGCTTTTGAATACATTTGTTTAATTATGGTAGTAAAGTCACAACTATTGAACATTATATAAACAACTACTATCACAACTATTGGAAACATGCTTTGAACTGCTAGGTCCTCTCCCTAGGTATCCATTTTAAATGTTTGAAACAGAGCTGTTAAGTTCAAATATTAAACTTGAGTTTGGTTGCATGTGTTCAAATTATGCATTATTTGCAGAATGTAGTGTTACGTAGCCTTTCCATTTGAAGAACTGAAGAGTTGGTCCTCCTAACGCGAACTTATGGAGATTGCTTCCAAGAAATAAGTATCTCCTTTAAGAAGGTTGAGAGAAGTTATCGAACTCCTCTGGGATGGCGTTTAGCACTGAAAGCAATGTGGAAGTAGTAGAAGCAGGGCCTTCTTCATTATTCCGATGAAGCTCGTCTTCTTGACGGTTGGATAGGTGGTGATCATTTTGAACCTGCAATTGGAAATGGATTTAAAGGTTGTCTGGGCTACATGCTTATCACTCATGTTCACGCACAAGCAAACTCTTCCTCTGGTAAGTTCTTTTCTCTTGATATTTATTTTTGTCAAATGAACCTTAAATGATAGTTGAAACATTTTTGACATGTCAAAACAAAATGGTGGGAAATGGATTCAGGTGATTCAGGAAAGTGCCTCTACGAGGATGTTACTCTCAGCTTTGAATCGAAGCTCGTGGCCTTGCAATTGTCTGCAGAAGATTGGAACCACGAGGTAGTGTACTGGATTCTTAACTCTTTGGCGAAAACAGAAACCATGGACCTTGCAGATGTCAGAGATGGCAGGATACCACTGAGAAATGCCTCAGCTGTTGAGAAAATGAAAAACTTGAACTTGATTGTAAATGATCTTGCCAGACAGCTTTGGGACACCCCTTTCAGCGAGAACGAAGGCTCTAAAAAGCTTGATCCACGTTCAGTACGAGATACGTTTCGTAAGATTGTGGAATCCTGTTGGGACAAATTCAGTGATGACCGTAAGAAGTTCTTGGGTCGCGCCTTTCTAGCGTCTATAGATCCGGCATCAAACCGAACTGCAATCCTCGTTAAAAATGATGACATTCGGACTGTAAGTTTCGGGTGGCAGTACATCTCTTCCTTAGTGATTAACTTCTATGGATATTGTGCTCTTGGTGCAGTGATGAATAAATGGCTAAATGACAAGCGCCTCCTAGCGAGCAGAAGCGAACAGAATATCACTTTCTCTATTTCTTTTATCTATTACTATTACCATTACCATTACAATTGGGAAAACCATAAAGCTAGAAAGAGGAATTATAATATTCTTGACAGAGTTTTTGACATGGCTGCGAGATTTGGGGATGTTATTGTGATGAACAAAGTCTTAGACTGCGGCGCTCTCTTGCAGATCAGAAACACATGGACAGTTTTGCACACTGCTCTCAACGCTGATCTCAGCGAGGATAAAATGGTGGAGATGGTGAAAACCTGTCTCCACAAGTTTAAATTGCAAGAGAAAGAACAGCTGGTCAATGCAGCAGATGACAAAGGAATGACAGCTCTCCACCAGGCATCTTTGCAAGGAAAAGCACGTGTCTGTGAATTGCTTCTTCAGAACGGTGCCGAACTGGATATTCAAGACACGACAGGCCGACTGCCGCTGCACCATGCAGTTGAGAAGAGCAACGAACAAGTTATTGATTTGCTGACTGGAAAGGGCGTCTCTGAATATTTTGATAGAAAGGGAATTGGGATGTTTAGTTTTAAAAACAGTGATGGGCAAAGCCCTTTGGATGTAGCAGTTGCCCAAAATAATATCAAACTAATGACAAAGCTATTGCCAATCTCGGAGCAAAAAGCTGAGTCGTACTTTGATAAAGTGGACGGTGTCAAGCTTCTGCATGAATTTGCATTTCAAGGTAACGCAGATATTGTGAAAGAACTGTTGTTGAAGGGAAGAGTAAATCCACTCGATGTCGACGAGGAGGGAAAAACAGCTTTGCATTACGCTGCTATGTGTAGAGACAGTTTCTCAGCACGTAAAACAATTGGTGTAATACTTCATAATTGTGAAGATGCAGAAACCCTGAAAGCAGTGGTTGATCGCGAGGGTAAGACAGCTTTGCATTTTGCGGCTTTGAGTGGGAGTCTAGTGCGTGAAACGTTTTCATTTGAAAATTTGGTAGATAAAAAAGACATATATGATCGAGGCCCTCTTTATTATCTACTTCAATCAAAGTTCGATAGTGTTATGGACCTTCGTGAGTACATAGAAACGATGGAGAAAGCAGGCATCTATTTTGGCGATTTGATAGATTCCACAGGGCAAACCCCTTTGCACGTGGCTGCTTTAGAGGGCAAAATATATCAAGTAAATGTTCTCCTTTCTATGTCAAAAAATCCAAAAACATATGTGAGGAAAGCTGATTACCTGGGGCAAACGGCACTTCACAAAGCTGCAGGACGAGGACACTTGAATACCATAATAGTTCTCCTTCACTGGGGAGCGCAGCCGCTTCTTGAACGTGATTGCGATGGAAGTACGGCTATGCATTACGTGGTCCAAGCCAAATCTGGAAGTGATAGAATAGAACTGGCTAAGCTACTCTTAAAAAAATGTGAATGCGATGATAGAAAATTGCTCTTCTTGTGGGCATCGGCTGCAGGGTTAGTCACTGCTGATCAAATTCTAAGCGATTGTGATCCGCTAAAAGCATTTCTTTTAGATCAAAAGAAACAGCTCAGTTAAACATAGATTCCAGTGTGCACAGAAACAATTTGTTGAAAAATAGCAGCTTGTATTGGCGACTGATATGACAAAAGAGCTACTTGCTAGAGGTGGTCAAATTACAGACATTAACGATCAAAGGTGAATAAAAGAGTTGGGACCAGAAGGGAAGCCAATGTGCGGAATGAAGGCCAGAGGCAAAGGAGTTTTCACAGTAAAAATAAAACTTAAAAAAAATATTTTTTTTTAACACAGAGCTGCTGCTCATTAAATTTTCTGTATGCTCACATTCACATTAAAATTCAAAAGTAAATTACATATACAAATATAGGTTGAAGTAAAAAGTCACGTGAATGATTTTCACGGAAGAGAGGGCCCAACAAAAAAATTTATTACAAATTACCTAACTAACTTTTCCTGGTCAAATAGCAGCTTGGAGACGGCGGCAGTTTTATTTTTGTTGAAAATAGCGGCTTGTATGGGCGATACTGATATGACAAAAGAGCTACTTGCTAGAGGTGGTCAAATTACAGACATTAACGATGAAAGGTGGATAAAAGAGTTGGGACCACAAGGGGAAGCCAATGTGCGGAAAGGTAATTTGGTCTTGTAGCTAGATAACTAAAAAGACGTATAAATGCTATTTTCTAACTGTTTGAAATTTGTGATATGTTTTTTCGCAGTTCTGGAAGAAATTCAAACTATTGCAGAGCAGGGAAATGATCAACCGACAGTAGCAGACAACCTCGGTAAAATAATAGAATTCTTCTCTTTTAGTGTACTAACATAAATATTAACTTTAAAAGGGTAAACCCATGTTTTCATCACACAGGAAGAGATGATTTTGCACGCAGTCTGGCCGCATTATTGTTGAACCCTTATTTAGAACCTCCTATTGCTATTGGTATAACTGGTAGCTGGGGCAAGGGAAAATCTAGTTTGATGATTCAGGTAGCATTCGTTTACCTTGTCTTTTTATGTCCTTGTACATTTTTTGGGTGTAAAACTCTCACATTCTCGTTAACCTGTGTTTTAATTCAGACGGAGATTAATTTACTCAAGACAGCGGCTCAATTATCGTTATTGCTGCCTTCAAATTTGCCTCTCGGTTCAAGTTTTCCTGGAGCTCAAGTCCTGGAACTATCACGAAAGGGCAAAAAGAAATACAAAGAGCTTAAGAGATGGATTGATTTCATGAAAAATGACTCAAAGTTCAATAATTTTTTTTTCTTAACTATGATAAAGCATTTCCAAAAGTGGATAAGAAGTATCAGACGAAAGCTTCAAACACACAGGGCAGAGAGCAGAACTGAAGAATCACAAGCACTCAGCGCGCGGAGCAAAAGTACAGAATCACAAGTAACGGTATATTTTGAAGCTAGAGTTAAGCATGACTTTTTTCTCCCTATCGATATAGCCAACATAACTGAATATTGTATTGTACCAGGATTCGCTTTCTGAGTTTTTGCACAACTATGAGCGTAAATATCGATATAAATCTCTTGCTGCCATGGACAAAAGTGACATGGTAAGTATCTTATAACTTAATCGTGATGCTTTAATGTTGTCTTTCGCCCAAAACATAGATCTCAATTTTCAATTTGTTGCCAATTTCACACTCCCAGTTCAGTTGAGAAGGTCAACAACCATATACAAGAATTGATTCTCTTTCAGAGAGAAGTGTGCCTGCTGTCTTAACTGTCCAGTATAATGCATGGATGTATCGGAACGAATCAGAAGCATTGGCAGGTTTGGCAGTTGAAATCACCAAGGAAATGGAAGGAATAATGACTCAGCCCCAATGGCTGAGCACGTGTTTGAGAAACACTTGGAGAAAGCAGAAGCAAAGTATATGGATTGAAGTTCTCTTCCCATGCCTCCTTGCGATTTTCTTAGCTGGTACATTTACTTGGATTGTATGGATACTACTGGATAGATACGATGCCAAGGAAGTTGTAAAGCTCAAATATGCATCTTTACCTGCAACCATAGTCATCATGGTCTGGACATTGATGAAGTCCGTGATGAGCATTGCAATGCCTGTGAGTACTCAGCTGATGAATTACATAAAATTACCCAACCATTCCGAAAAATTGGGATATCAGGAAAGAGTAATTTCTGACATCAACTTTTTGAAGGAAGAGATTGGTAGAAAACCTTATTTTGTCTGTACTGCTAGTTGCTGTGTTTTGCGGTTCATTATCGAATGTTGTATGATATCGTTCTTATATCCCAATTTTCTTGGACATACAATGGCAAGCGCAAAAGCCGTGTTGGGATCTACATCCTATGCCAGTGTTAATCCTAGAATTGTTGTGTTTGTAGATGACCTTGACCGCTGTCAAGAATCTGTTATATTGCAGGTAAATTAAAAAGGAATTTCTTCATATCTGAAATTCAATTTTTTATTTATTTTGATCGTGTTTATTAATGCGAATTTTATGTGTGATCCAGGTTTTATCGGCTATTAATCTTGTCTTGGCCGTATGCAAAATCAGTGTAATAGTAGGTATGGACAAAGGCCTGATTGAACGGGCAATCATAAAAAAGTATGGAGATAAATCTTCAAAAGACAGTCAACAATTAGCGGATCATTATCTTCAAAAGATAATACAACTACCACTTGACCTTCCTGACCCCAGTGATGATGAATCCAAGAGATTTTTGGACACACAGCTGGGTGTGTTTAGTAGACCAAATAAGAATGAAAAAGCAGAAGTAGAAGCTCATGATGATGTTCAGACAGAGACAGATGTAGATTATGAGGCACTCTTCTCCATAAGTGATAGGGAAATTGAGATTCGAGATCTAGGTGATCATCTTATGAAAACGTTTAGTCCAGAGAGTTCAATACAAGGTAAGAATTTGATTAAGACAGGAAGCAATTTCATTGGGATAGAAATAAATAATGCACATATATCTTCTCTCTGTATAGTATTCATGTTGTGAATAAAATTTGCTATTTGTAGATACTAGTATGTCAGGAGAAACAAGTGCAGCTACTAAGTCGAAAGGAAACTCAAGTGACAGTGTTGCCATAGACGTGACCGCTGGAGCAAGTAACTACCAGAAAACATTGCAATATTTTGATATTTTTATCGTAAACATAAGAAATTTATGATTTATCTAGTACAATTAGATGGAAGCAAGAACATACACAAATAAATAGCAAATATAACTTTCTTTACAAGCATTAACATCTAATGGCTTGTGTCTAGATACTGATAGCTCGAGAAAACCTGAGAGTGTACTTCAAAGCTTTGGAAAAGCCCCCTTAAAACCAGATGCAGGTGGAGATGATATCAATACTTTGCATAATACAACTAATATATTTAATTAGATAAACATCTCACTCTTTCAGCATTGCATTGAAACTCTAACCATCAGGTTCTTGATCAAAGTTTGTTTTACCTTTAGATACTCAGTATAAGCACGCATGTTATGCAGGTAATCAAAGTTTTAGTGTGTCAATCTCTATAAGGGATATGCTCTTTGTGAGGTATAGCGAGGGGGAACGAGACGCATTTTTTCATTTCCAGAAAATGGCTACAAATTGCCGAAAGCTGCCTCGAGAGTGGAAGCGTCTGCTTTGCTACCATAGATTGGTCTGGTATATCTTGTACATGGGCAATGAAATCAACTCTTTGCTTGGGTGGCAGGTTCAGTTGATTGTCTGGGTATTTACTTGTTGGGAATGGCAAGAGAATATGAACATTATCATCGAGGTATGCAAATTTTCTACCAAATAATATATATACCCTTTCGAAGATTACAACATAATAACTAATGTGCTTTCTGCTTGCAGAACTGGAACAGTATTGGTATTCTTAAAACATCAAGATCTGACTCTAGTAATCCTTCATTAAGAGCCATCGTAGAACATTTTATAGAAGAGGAGAGCCGGATTATAGCAGACAATAAAGATGAAAAGATGCCATCAATGCCAGACCCAGACCCCCAAGAAGGTTCCTCCAAAACAACCGGAGGAGAAACGGAATTTTTTTTAGAGCATTCTGAAAATAAAGAGGCAGCATCTGAAACAGTGGTAGAAGGCATGGACCTGTCTAACAATATAGACGAGCCTGAAAGCAACAAAGGAGTACAATCAAATGAAGTTGTCAAAGACCAGATGATGAGAGAGCCAGACGGTGAAGCAGATGTGTGTATAACAAGAGATTACTTTGAAAGCAAGAACAGAGCTATGTCACAGAAATTGGACGACATTGTAAGAGAAGTGAGAGAAGAAGTTGAGACAGCGTTAAGAGAGGAAATCGATAATACATTTGGAAAGGGAATGGACGAGCTGCATAAAGAAATAGACAAGCTACATAAGGAAATGGACAATCTGCATAAGGAAATAAAAGAATTAAAGGAAGTGAAACAACAGTCTGGCAAGAATAAGAAGAGCGAGGAGGAAAAGAAAACAAGGCTAATAACATGGAAGAGAATGAGATCGGCATTGAAAAGATATGATGTCTCCATGGAAGGCATAAGAGCTTTTTAGAGGTTTAGATTTTACTGCGTAGCTGGCTATCTTCCATGGCCATTGCCCAACGAAGAAAACGAAGACCTCATATTTCTACAAACTGCAGCGTAACTGTCTTAAGATGGTGTATACCACTACTAATTCATAGAGGTACCGTTTATTCTAACATTTATAATTCAAGGGGGAGTATGTTGAAAAGTGATGCATGAGTAGCCGACTCAACATGCAAATCACTATCTCTTCACATGTAACTGGACTTTACTTTTCATGCAGATTCGTAGATTTAGTCAGTCAGTTTTATTTGTAGCTTGGATCTATCAGATTTAATGTTGGGCGAATAATGCTAAATGCATGAAGTGTTTATAAACAAAACAAAACTCTGTTAACTCCATTCTAGAACAGTGAACTACTTTTTGTCTAGAGGCTGCGATCTCTACTTATTATAGGCTTTGTTCTGTTTAAATTATGTAATGAGCTCATTGTGAAAACAGAACAGAACAAAAAAGTATTGTGTGTTGAGCTCTGTTTTTTTCCGATCTCTGCGTTCATATTTTTTCTATTGTTATCTTTTTAACCAGTTGATTCAGGAATAAGGCTGTCCTGCAGATTCTTCAATTGAATCTCTATAATATGAAGTATATTGTTTTTGATTGAAAGTGGTCGCACGTATCATTCTTTGCTATAGGATCTGTGTCAATGATGTACATGTTGAAACGTACAACTCTACTAGAAGATATTAAAGAATATGTCTTTGCAAATAAAAACATAGTGCGGATTGTGTTAGCATTAGATTAACAACTACCACTGG